>JAHTLZ010000045.1:939710-953357 GCA_023846285.1 Phrynocephalus versicolor
GTGTGTGTGTGTGTGTGTGTGTGTGTGTGTGTGTGTGTGTGTGTGTGAGAGAGAGAGAGAGAGAGAGAGAGAGAGAGAGAGAGAGAGAGAGAGAGAGAGAGAAGATGCATCATCTACCTCCCCTCCCCCCATAGACTTGGCATGAAGTCAGGCATTCAATGATATATTTTTGACACTGCCGAGACAAGCATTTGCTAAAATTAGCTGCAATTCCGCTGTGGCAAAAGGTGTTTGTAAATCCTATAAGGCAATTACCAGGAAGGAGATAGAGAGGAAGGCTACTGGATCCCAGAGGTAAGCCGTCAAATTAAGTGCTAACTCCCATTATCATCAAATACATGCTTAAGGAATATTATCCTGTTATTTATACAGCTCCAGTTCTGCTAATGGATCATAATCTGCAAATAAATGGGGGGAAATCAACCTTTTTATTGAAATCTGTTCCTTTTGGACAGTTCCGTTTGGACAGGCCGGGGCCCCAAAATGAAACCTTTCACCCCATTTATCACCCCAAAAAAGCCCTAGCACCTGAAAAACCCATTTCTATCATAAAAACCCAAGATTTTGATCACTAAAAGGGTAATAAAGGAGTGAACTGGATTCTCTGGGTGAGATTTTTTTTTTTTTGCTGCCAAATGGGAATTTGTAAGAACAAAGGTATTATTTAAAAAGAAAAGAAAAACCCAACCCAACCTTGCTTTGTTCATCTCATTTTATTCTCCTGTTCTCTGTCCTTCCCAGCAGCTACTTCAGAAAAATTTAACAACCCTCCCTGCACCATTCTGTCTGAATACAGGATTTGGGAGTCCATTTTTATTGTAAAAAATACAACTTGCAGAGCACTCAAGCCTTCCTGAAGAATGGTTGGGGAGTTCTTAAGAGGTATTCAGGAAAAAAGTAATTTTAAAAGCTCTCCTGGCAACACAGCCTAGTTAATCCAGGATCAAACAACCAGCACAATGATTTCAGACATGTTGCAACCGTCAGAACTGGCTTTATTACATTATCACAAAGCCAAATGAGAGAGAGTGGTCCATGTTTTGTGCCCTTGTTCTGACTGAAAAACACACATTCCTTCTATAGCATACGAAGATGATTTTAATTTGAAGATGAACGATATGGAGATGCTTTAGACCATTTTCTCGTTCTTATTAATTTTGCCACACTGAGACATCTTTCTGAGACTTCCACCTGCATCAACAAGGTTCCTCATCTTTCTCGAACAATGAGTCTCAAAGTGGGCTGCTTGCTAACTCTTGAGTCTTGAACTTACCCTTTGTTGGCCTGGGTGTCTGCCTGCCTGCCTGCCTGCCTGCCTACGTCTCTCTCTCTCTCTCTCTCTCTCTCTCTCTCTGTGTGTGTGTGTACAAAAATCTGCAAAAATTGTTCTCACCTCAGTGCGTTTTCTGGAGGACCTTGTGCAGGAAACATGTCATTGTAGGCACTATTCTGATAATTCCACATAGATTGGCCTTATTAAATTTCTAAGACAGTGATGGTGAACCTATGGCACGGGAGCCAAAGGTGGCACTCGGAGCCCTTTCTGTGGGCACCCGACATTGCCCCTTCATAGCCGCCTGTATACAGGTTAAATTACTGTTTTGGCACTCTGCAAACAAAATTAGTGGGTTCTGAATCACAGTTTGGGCACTCGATCTCTAAAAGGTTCGCCATCACTGTTCTAAGGGATAGAAAGAATCCTGTGCATAGAGGAGAAAGTATTCCTTTGGGAAGAGGCTATGCAATTTACATTTCTACTTCACAACATCGTATCTTTCTACTGATAGCTATCTCAGATAACACCTACAGACAAACCACACACAATACCGAACAAGCAAAAGCTAATGCACTATTTGTTCCCACCCTGGGGTCCCCAGATCTTCTTGGATGAGACCTCCCAAAAGCCTTCACCACTAGCTGTGCTGGCCAGGATTTCTGGGAGTTGTCGTCCAAGAACATCTGGGGACCCCAAGGTTGTGAACCAGTGAACCACGTGCTATTATATGACAAAGTGTTCAGCCCAAGTTGCTTTCCTGTAACCCTACCTGTGCTCCTCCTATTGTATCTTAACAGAACCTGATGCATCCAGTGAAGGTGCGCTAAGGCCACACAGAGCATAGTTCAACCACGGTGGTTGTACAACTACTAACCAATATGGCTGGAGACAAGGCATAGTAGAAGGAGTTCAATAGTGACAGAATGTTCTCCTGTAGACTCAAGGCTAACTTTGGGAGCCACGGCTCTCCTACGATCACAATATTAGAGCACTCTGTTTTACAATACGTATAAACCAAACTTCTTACGTACAGTGGACCCTTGTATAACAAACGGTTTGTATGACGTAAAATTTGTACAACATAAAAAATTCCGGAGATAGGGGAAATTTGCTTAACAGAATCGCCTATGGCGCAAATCCGTACAACAAAAAAATGGGATTGCTCCCTTTTCAATGCATTCCTATGGGAAATTTATATAAAAGAAAATTTGTTTAACATAATTTCATTTGGAACGAATTAATTCCTTTGGACAAGGTACCACTGTATAATGGAGAACTCTAAGGGTTAAGTAATCTATACTTCCTTCAAGGTGATAAGGCAGGAAAAGCCCTCACATGCATCTGAAAAACCAGAACTGCTGGAACTCGGCCAATACTAGTGAAGTGAATGAAGCTGGGACAAAGTTGTACTGTTATTGTTGTTGTTGTTGCTGCTGCTGCTGCTGCATTTGTTCTATGTTTCAGAACAGTGGATTTCATCTGAATTTACTAATTGTCCTCTGATGGCAATTTCAGTGTAATGATTTTAGTGTAAGGTTTTTTATTATTGTTTTAATTATTTATCGATGCCTGATGTTTTAACTGTTTTAATTCTTTGATTGTAAGCTGCCCAGAGACCTTTGGGTAGTGGGCGGCATATAAGTTGTAAAAATAAATAAATAAATAATGTTCATATTTTGAAGATTTTTTTTTAAACTTGCTACCTGTTGGAGCGCCTCTTCCTCAGATCAAACACCCATCCCACCTGTACCTCCCAAACTCTGACACTGCTAGTGCTCTTGAGGGAGGCTCAGCAGACTACAACCAGGAACCAGGTCTTTTCAGCGGTGGTTGGGTCATGGAAAACATTACCAGTGGAGATGGGTCATTCCCATGCTCGCCCAATGTTTAGAAGGCAAATAAAAATATTAATCCTCATCCAGGCTTGTGAGAATCTTCTTCCTATTTAATCATTCCATTACAGCTCTAATTAATTCATGTTTAACTCATGTTACTGCCTTTGCTATTTGGGTTTTTTTTTTTTGGTATGTCCGTTTACCTGTGTATGTGGCTTATGGGGTTGTGATTTTTCTTTAAATTTTGTGTCCATCTTATGTTTATATTTTGTAATAAGACACCCTGAGTAGTGACTTGCAGGGTAGATATTTACGAATCGAAGAAATAAATACACCAAGCAAGCATGTTTGTACAGAATTTTCAGATGTAGGTCTTGTGTTTTTGGGTTTTGTTTTCCCCCAGACAATTCCATGACTTTGCATGCTTATTTCCACACCAAAACACATTAAAAGTTGTCAAAGTCTTGGGTTTCTTAGCAAGATGATTATGATGGTGAAGAAGATCATCATCATCACTGTTGCCATCTTAGCACTGCAGAACTGGAAGGTCCTCTAAGGAGGCACAGTGGGGAACTGAACTCCCAATCTCTGGCTCTGAAACTGAAGCCATGGCTCTGTCTTGTCCCAAGGCCAATCTTGAGATATGCAAAATGGATTCTTTCCCCCATAAAATGCCCTACTTGTCCCCATGATCCTCACAGTCGCTGCATCTACTCTGCTGTAGGGCAATTTGTGCTAGCAACCCATTTTAACTGACCATGTCAGCTATCTAGATCAGCGGTGGGCAAAGAATGACTTTCTAGATCAGTGGTTCTCAACCTGATGGTCGGGACCCCTTTGGGGGTCGAATGACCATTTCACAGGGGTCGCCATGAGCCAGTGAAGAAAAAGGCACCAACAGCTTGGGTCTGGGGGAGGAGGGAGAAGAAGAGTGAGTTACAACTTGATAGGTTGGAGGGGATGTCAGTGAATGGCACCAGAGGCTGCGATTGGCTGAGGGTGCCTGTATAGAGGGAAGTTCTCTATGGCACCTGCGGCAGTGGCCTGCCAAAGGGGGCTTGTGCCCTCTTCCAAGCAGGGCAAAAGGGGTCACCACAACATGAGGAACTGTATTAAAAGGTCGCAGAATTAGGAAGGTTGAGAATCACTGTTCTAGATATTGGAGAACTTTAACTCCAATTCATCCTACCCATCATGGCTGGCGGGACCGACCCTGTGAGCTATGTTCCAGCAGAGGCCGGAGAGCCCCCACCCCACCCCAATGTGCTATGCCACATTGAATTCAGACTTTGTTTTTGCTCAGAGACCTTGTAGATTGGCTGAGGAACGGGGCGAGTGAAAGAACCAGAGCCCTTTGTGGGAGAATCAGCAGCAATGAGAGCTAGCAGCAATCCCTCAAGGCGGATGAACTGGCGCATTAACTTTCCTCTCACAGGGAAATCCCTGCTTATTTGGCAGTGTGACATTCTGTGTCTCTATGCAGGAGAGCATGTGTATGTGTTAATTGGTTTTCACTCAAATCATCCCACCGAGAACGCACAGAGGGAAACGGGTGCAGACAAAGGCAGTCCTCTTCCGAGCTGAAGCCTCTGCACCTGCATGGCTGATTAATTCTCCTGCAACAAGGGCCTATGGACTGTGTGAGATTTTACCAACCACTGTTTGTTTAAGTTGCCTCAATGGGCAGATTCAGAGAGATGATTGCCAGGTCATCTGCACACAGTAGCCTCATGTCCACTTCCATGAGTTTACCAGGAACACAGATTAGCAGGTATTGTGTCAAAGGGGAACAATCACATAGGTGGTTTATTAACAGGTAGCCAGACTCTAGTTGCTTTTGACTGATTGATTGATTGATTGATTGATTGATTGATTGATTGAAAGAAAGAAAGAAAGAAAGAAAGAAAGAAAGAAAGAAAGAAAGAAAGAAAGAAAGAAAGAAAGAAAGAAAGAAAGAAAGAAAGAAAGAAAGTACAGTGGATCCTCATATAACAAGTGGTTTGTTTAACAGAAAATCTGCTTAAAGGAAAAAAATTCTGGGGATAGGGGGAAATCTCTTAACAGAATCACCTATGTGGCAAATCCATACAACAGAAAAATGGTTGTGATTAGGGATTAATCCATTTTCAATGCATTCCTATGGGAAATCTGTACAAAGGAAAATTTGCTTAACAGAATTTCATTTGGAACAAATTAATTCCTTTATACAAGGTACCATGGTACTTATATTCCACCCTTCTACTGGCAAGCTACAGTGGTACCTCTACTTATGAGTTTAATCTGTTCTGAATGCATGCTCATAAGCTGAACAACTGGTAAGTAAAGCAGCTGTATCTAAGAAATAAAAAATAAAAAAATAAAAATGTAAGTAGAGCAGAGCACATCTAAAATTTGTAAGGCAGCAGTTAAGTAAGTAGAGGTACCAGTGTACTAATCTGGGAGGCTTACAAAAGAACATATAATGTAACACTCATCCCAACATAACACATTAAAAATAACAAAACATACGACATAAGCGTAAAATAACATAACATAAGGGGGCCACAGATGGTGAGAGATGAATTAAAAATTGCACAGAATGGGTTGGAGCATCTCCCACAGGGGGAGCATGAACCTGGATGCCTGTTCGAATAGCAGTGTTTTTGTCTATTTCCTGAAGGGCAGATGGGAGGAAGTTTGAGGAACATCAGCGGGCAGCTGATGGTTGTGGTCACCACTTAGAAGGCCCGGTTGGATATTTCCCAGGCCTCTCCTTTTCAGATGCTCTTGTGTATATAGCGGCCCAGTATAATATGACTTTTTCCATGTTGGGGAAGAATTAGACTTATTGATTTCGGCCAGTACAAGCAGGAGATAATTTAATTCTCTTCATCTTTGAAGAATTTGCAAACATTTGCAAACCCTTTTCACATTTGGGAGGCAAAGAGTATGTATTGGGTTTTTTGTTTTAATTGAAAGTAACCGATTCCCCACCCCACCCCCAATTAAGAGTTAAACATAATTACAGAAATGGATTTTTGTTCCTCCACTGAAGGAAGATCAAACAGATAATTTTCAACATGAAATGTTGCTTACCTGGACTCACAAACGAAAAAGGGGTCTCAGCATGCAAGCTGCAAAGTCAATTTTAGAGAAAATTCTTCCCACACCTGCCCTAGTAATAATAAAGCATGCAATTTAATAAGAAGGCCATTTCCGAGGCTTCCTCTGAGCCACAGAGAATTATTACGGAAAGAGATTCCACCTGATGGGATAAAATGGTTCGTGCAATAAAGTGAGCTGGGATAGATGACACTCCCAAACCAATCTTGCTAAACCACTGTACAATAACACAATAAAATGGAAAACAAGCATAAAAATAAGTGTAAGGATGCTCATTTATAAGACAATCAAGTTGAACAAACTTGGAAGGCAGCACCCCTTCATCCCTGGAAAATCAATGTAAAAATATTCAAGCCATAGTACGTTGGGAAGTGTTGCATCAGCTTTATGGTCTCCAGTGGTATCAAAGCCATTTGTCTCTCTCGCCTTGCATGGGTCTCTTCTAGTTGAAAGCAGGACTCTGGAAAAATAGGTTGGGTTGTTTCCCATTGCCTGCGATATCAGAGTTGGGCCATTCTGGTGGGTCCAATATTTTGGTCCTGGCACTCACCAAGGATCAGAAAGGACTAAAAAAGCCACACCGATTTACTGCCCTCTCAGTGCGAAAACACAAACCTGGAATTGGCATGAAGTTCAGTTACAGGTGGTGGTGGGGGGGGGAGGATATCTATTAGCAGCTAAATGGCTTTCCAGGAGAGGCCCCGTAAAAATGAAGCTCCCGTTCCCGGAGGCCTCTTAGGAGAGTGATGCAACATGGAGTCTCAGGTAGGGATGAGGTTTTTAGATTTCTTGAGACTACATAACCCATAATTCCCATTTCTGGGAGTTTTACCTGACTTACGCACACCTTGCAAACACCTAAATGTCACTCACCTGGAGGAAAAGGCCTAAATTCAAAGGCTTTGAGATTTAGCTAGGCCTAGTTCCTCGCAGAAAGCCACCCAGAGTAATGGCCTGGACACTAGATGGGTGAGGGTAAATATAGGCAGATAGGAAGGAAGGAAGGAAGGAAGGAAGGAAGGAAGGAAGGAAGGAAGGAAGGAAGGAAGGAAGGAAGGAAGGAAGGAAGGAAGGAAGGAAGTCTCTCCATGGCTTGGGACCTGACTATTTGGTGGAATGGATCTCCCGGGGTCAGCTTCATCCCAAACCACCAGATCTTCGCTTGCCTGCTCCCTCCGGGTGGCCACTTCAAGGGAGTCCCGAAGGGTTTCCACACGTAACTGGGCCTTCTCGGTGGCCGGCCCGGCATTGCCCATGGAGATTAGGCTCATGGAGTCTCTGCTGGCATTTAGGATAGCCTTAAAGACCTGGCTTTTTATGGAATGTTTTGGTAATTGCTGAGTGTGCAACTATGTGTTGTGTGTTGGTTGTATTGTTTTTGTCCCAGCCCTCTTCCAGAGTTCCCGAGGGAAAATTGGGCAGTTAATAAATATAAAATTAAATAAATATATATAAATAAGGAAGCTCCCACCTTGTACTAGGAGAGAAACAGGAAGCTTGGGTTAGCCCTGAGGAATGTACTATGCACATTTTAAAATGCAAGGAATACACACCTGCACAACTTAATCAGTGAAGGCGCAGATGTAAATTAAGAAAGATGCACAAATGGATGTGGAACACAGGGTAATGTGTGCAAAAAAAAGCTATTTACAACTTTTCAGTACAGACAGGAAGCACAAGATCTCACAAACCCGGGTGAAACAAGCCCAGAAAGAATACACATGTGATCACCAGAGAAATTCAATGAATTCAACACGGAGTGATTTTTCACACCACATTCTAGCCTACATTTGATCTCTGGAGCCTATATTCCATCCCTATCCAGCCTAATTTGCAGCTGTTTTACCTGCCACTGAGAGGTGCTTACGCAAAAGGCACAGCTCCGAGACAGCCGGAAAAATGAAAAACCGGTTACAGATGAGCATTGTAGCGATACTACAATTCTCAGTTTCTATTTCACAACTTTTACGCCAGACTGATTGAAGCTGATTGAGATGATTTCTCTCAACAGGTCAGTTTGTCAGTTGAAAGGAACAACAGAGACTGGGTGTGTGAGTTTCAGCAACTTTTCAAGGTCCAAGAAGATTCTGTAATGTAAGAAGGGGGGCAATTCAAGAAGCAAGGGTGGGGGGGATAATAAAAGCAGTGGAAGGAATGGCAACTTGTTTTGGTGCACCGGCCCAGCCAAAACCTCAGACTTGGAAGGGAGAGGGGATGAAGTAGACAGAAAAAAGCTCTAACGTTCCTATCATGCTAATAAAAAGCAAGGGGTGGAGGTTGGATTACAGACATCAGATCCATTCCTGGTTTCTCCGTGTCGTCTCCTTGTCTGGCCTGGGTTCCTGTAGTGCTTTTTAAATTTACTTTATCTGAACGGACTTCAATTAAAATTCAGTGGGTTTTTATTTATTTATTTATTTTTGGAAAAAAAAAATTAAATTCTTCTGTTAGTGGAAACCTTATATGTCTTCTGAATAATTAAACATGCTAAATGGCTGTGCAATCACTGTACTGGGTAATCACACAAGTTATAATTTTGTTCCTGTTTAACTACAAATGTAAGTTTATACTAAATGGTTTCTTGAAGAGGTTTTGGTCTCTAACCAACTACATCAAGCTGCACCATCTTGGGGTGTTCCCCACCAGCAAAAGAAGGGAATTTTAAACCACGTCTGAACACTTTATGGCAATGGTTCTCAACCTGTGGGTCTCAGATGTTCCTGGACTGCAACTCCCGGAAGCCTCCACCACTCGCTGTGCTGGAAAAGGTTTCTGGGAGTTGCAGTCCAGGAACATCTGTGGACCCACAGGTTGAGGACCACTGCTCTTTGGAGAGAAAACTACACGAGTCAGGATTAATTTGGTGACACGTAATTATATTTATTCGCTTCTATTAAAACTGCACCTGCTGACATTTCCTCTTCTAAGCAAACACTGTGTCGCCTTGTTTCATCTGGTAAACACATCTATTGCCAGGGTTACGGCTGTGTTTCATGGGAAGAGCATAGAGGGGCAGGTTTCAGGGATGGAAAAGGTTGTGTTTTTCGGACCAACAACACCCAGAATCTTCCAGTCAGCAGGCAGGATCCTGGGAGCTGTAGCGCACAAAGCCTTTGCCCGTCCACCGCCAAGATACAGCTTGTGTTTTCAGACAAGCCCAACATTTCATTCCTCCAGACACAGTCATTAAAAAGTAAGTGAAAGATTATCTGTTCACAAAAGCTTTCTAATAACGAACAAACACCTTTTAAATTAAGCAGTCTCCCCTTTGAATACCTAAGCTCCCAGTGGATTAAAGCGACAACCACTGCCCTGTCAAACTAACATTTTTATGAGGGGCACTTAAGCTAATTTTTGACACTCTGAATAATTAAGTTGGCCAGCACCAACTAATTATGAATTATGCTCTTGGCACGCGACAACTCTGGAATATGAATTAATCTTCAAGCCTACTTTTCATTCACTATATTCCAACCAGAGCATATTTTGAAAAGTTGATTTTGATTACCTAATGGAGGCCTAGCCCCCTAAAATGGAGATATATGTGTGTTTTAATGCTTGAGAGGTACTGGTGTATTTCTGTTGGGGGTTGGATAACTAAAGCGGGTTTTCTTAGTTGAGAAACAGATTAAAACAAGATATCCAAGATGCGACAAGATTTAAGGTGCACCTGTTTGTTCTTCCTGTGTTTGTTTCACAAATTATTCCAGTGTTTGATGGTTCTCTATTAACTCATCGGAACAAAATACTCGAAGTTCCTCAGAAAATAACTTTATAATGCAACAATCAAGAGAGACAGAAAGCATGGGGGTGGGGTAGGGAGAGTCCACATTTAAATGGTATTAGGTACCTGAACTGAAAGCAGGAATGTGAAGAATTCTAACTAAATTACTCATACTCATCAGTTTAGACATTCTCAATATGATAGGATGACACAATGAGGAATTTTGGAGCCCAGAATATCTCCTCATCTCCACCACAGGAGGGAGACAATGAGTTATGTAGAGATGGGCACGACTCAGAAAATTTTTTCGTTTTTGTTTTCGTCTAGGGGTCCGTTTCGGCTCGTTTCCGTTTTGTGAGCTAATTTTCAAAAATTTTCGTTTTCATTTCGTTACGTAACGAAAATGAAAAACGAAAACGAAATTTTTTTGTTTCTTCCCATTTAGCTCCATTAAGTGCTTTTCCAGTAACGAAAAACGAAAATTGGCTCAAAATTAGTCATTTCGTTTCCGTTTTCGTTCCATTTTGAACCGTTTTTCGTTTTTCGTTTCGTTACGTAACGAAAACGGAAAACGGAAACGGAAACGGAAATTTCGCTAAGTCGTGCCCATCTCTAGAGTTATGTCTTCTTTTATCAAGGTCTTCACAATTTATATTCCTTCCCTTTAAGAGCCATGTGTGTATGTCTTTCTATGTCTGCGAGCATACTCAAGCATACACGTAAGAATTCACCCACACTATGTTTCCAACTCCTGAATTCCATGAAACAAAGCAGCTGTCAATGGCAGTTTTGTGCAAACTGCAAACCTGTTTTCAATTTGTGCAAAAAAATAATAATCAGTCTGTGGAAAAAGAAAGAGAACTCTCAATGAAAGGGTGTGGAAATATTTGGCTGTCCTTACCGTGATGAGTAATGGTGCAATGCCACATTCTCATATGAAAGTGGGACACAATCAAAGATATCCATCCCAAATAGAAATAATATTTTGGTGGCTTTTTATCTTTCTTTAAGATAAGAAAAAGCTACTTGCAGGATATCTGTCCAAGCCAAATTCACTGAAAATCATTTCTAAAGATAACAAATATGTTGTAAATTCAGTTTCTGGTGTTTCTGGGCCATGAGGTTGTACCTGACTCACGACAACTCTAGTTTCTGAGATACGAAAGATGTTCAAAAAGTAGTTTACCATTCCCATTCCCTGTGCAAGTCTCCATGGCCCAGCAGGGATCTGAACCCAGGTATCTCAAGGCTTGGTTCAATGTCCTATTCATGATACCCAACTAACTCCCATTATAAATACCCCTTCCATGAAAATCTCCTGCTTATTGAAAATGAGGTCCTTTTTTTCCATCCCTCATTTTCACCCAGGAAAGGATTTTTTTTAAAAAAAAATGTGTTGTGAGAAATGCAGGTTCTCTCAAGAGATAGACAACTTCCCCCCAAAAAATGGCATATACAACCACAACCAACTACTGTACTACCATCATGCCATAAACGCACTAGAACTGACGAGTCCTCCAAACTGCTATGTTATGTGAATGCAAGCATTCATTTCCACACTGTTACTCTCATATAAAGTGCTGTGGGGGAAAATGCTCTGACTAGTAATACAGCTTGTGCAGGGCACAATTGGCCGTCTTTTCTCCACATCGCTACCTCCCTAGGGAGGGTCAGTATCACTTGATATGGACGTGCTTAATCACGCTTCAGTTGGCCCATTCTTCCACTTGTTCTACTTGTATTTTACTCCTGGGAGGTCAGAAGGCCATTGCTATGTGCAGCTTTAGCACTCAACCTGTATCAGGTATCTTTGTGATATTCCCTGTCTTAGTAAATATGTCAGAAGATATTAGTTGTCGGTAGAGCAGAATGGCAAAACTGATAGGAGTGTGTACAGGTGCTTCAAATGGAAAGACTACAAAATGCAACAGAGAAGCCTATAGTGGCTGTCTGGAATGAATGCTTGTTTTATTGGGAAATTGCTTTAACGAACCCAACAGAAGGATGCATTTATTTCTTTTGAATCCTAAAATAAATGGAAGTGATTGAAGACAAAAAGGGCCACGTGTGTGCCATCGAGCACACTCAAATGAGCTGTGCCCCAGTGCAAATTTGGAAAGAATGCATTCTGTTGGGTCTAAAACATGACACTAATTAGTTACAGTACTTCTGCAGTTCCATTTAAGCGTCAGGTAAAGAGGTCTTTCAAGTTATGGCTCACAGGTGCTACAAGAGATTTCCTAATCTGTCACCATAATTTAACCACAATGATTTAACCACAACAAACAACATCAATAATGAACTGCAGTTTCTTTGATTGGATGCAAACAGGGAGACCCAACTAGATGCTCTAAATCTGTGGTTCCCAACCTTGCATAACCCAAGTGTTTTTTGGACTTCAATTCCCAGATGCCTTTGCCACCAGCTGTGCTGGCCAGGGTTTCTGGGAGTTGCAGTCCAAGAATGCCTGGGTTACACAAGGCTGGGAACAAGTGCTCTAGATAAATATTTGAGAGTAATTTCAGGTTACAAAAAGTGGGAGTTATCCCTTAATTTATAAGAGGTGGAGATCAAAGTTTGCAGCAACTCAAAATGATAAAGATATTATGAGACAGGATAAAAGCAGACCCCTCTTCTCCTGTAACAGTCAATTTTGCTCAGCAAACAGGGCAGGAGAGGCAGAAGAGTTAGAAGCAGGATCAAGAGATTCCCCCAGCCAAATTCAGTGGAGCTTAATCGGAAATGACTAAACTGAGGTTATTGTATTTTGAACAAGTCATGAAAAGAGAAGTCTCACCGGAAAAGACAATAACGCTAGGAAACATGGAAGGCAGTAGGAAAGAAAATAAGAACTGACATGTGATGGATTCACTCAGTAAAGAAAGCCATAGTTGGACAAGGCTTTTAACGGGAGGGTCAGAATCAATGTCATGGTAGAAAATACAAATTACCAGTCGGTGGGCAAGAGATTGCAGTCTTAAACACGGCAAGTTTAACTTTCTGCCTTTGATGTCCGATTTGGATTGTGACGCTAGTGTTTGGAACGTTTCTTAAAACTAGTTTTAAGTTCTCCATTGTGGCTTAATTTTTCTGGAAGAAAAAGTGCTAGAGATGTGTCTCTCTCTGTGGGGTGGGGGGAACCTAATTAGAGATTTCCAGCAATGTTTTCATGGTTTTTAATTAATATTTTATATGAGGGCGGAAGCTGTGTCAAACAAGGTCAAGTGTGCCATGGTGAAGAGGTCCAGGAGGAGAAAGGGCAGATCCCTCAACTTGGACCCCATTTTTAGAATCAAAGCCTACCTTTTCATGGCATTCACATGCTTGGAAAGGCCTATCGTCTATGCTACTGGCGTCCCCAACCACCAACTTGGTTGTGCTGTCGCAGCATGACAGAAAAGAATACGAACACAAATCAGAGGAATAATGGATCCTGCTATAGTGGTCATCATGGTGCTGGAAACCAGAGATTACAGTGCATCTACACTGCACAGTTATATCCATCTGATGCCATTATAAGTGCCATGGTTTCACTTCCACCACCCCACCACTGCCATGTACCTTCCTTCAGCACCAGAAGCCCAGAGTTCAAAGAGCAGCCAGAGAGGAGATGGTAGCAGGTTTGGCTCAGGAGCAGTGGAGTGTGGACTGAGTGGAAACCATTTGCTTTGCTGAGAAACTGGGGCTGGAAGTGTGTGTGTGTGGGGGGG
>JAHTLZ010000045.1:979761-1013815 GCA_023846285.1 Phrynocephalus versicolor
CCTTCCTTCCTTCCTTCCTTCCTTCCTTCCTTCCTTCCTTCCTTCCTGTATTGCCCAGTAACTCACTGTAAAGCTCCACATCTCTGTTAGTCTCCCTACCACCACCACCCCACTTTGCATGTAGCGGTAAAAGGTAGAAGGCTGTCATTGAGAGGATCATTGCAAGGCCTTTAAAAATGTTTACAAGCTTCTCTTTATTATAGGGTAATCTCTCAAGGACACCCCATCATGCTGAGTTATGTTTGTAATTACCCCTGCTGAATCTCGGAGCCTCATGAAATCTGGCAGAAGGTTCAGTATATTGCATTGTGCCCAATCCAGAGGCGCCGCTCTGTGCTTTCACGACAACGATGTGGGCTCAAGTTATATTGCTCTCTACACCATTTTGTATTATTGCCATTTAATTTTGTTTTTTGGCTTAATAGGGTTGTTTCTCCCCCCCCCCCCCGAAGCGTAAGAGATACCCAGCCAGAACAGGGCTCAAACTGTTTATCTAGGACTTTGTCTGTCTGCCTGTGTGAGACTGAGTGTGCCCTTCTCTTTTGAATAGAACCAAGAACATTTCCTGGAGATGATTGAGCCATTGGTCAATTCCTCCCACACACCGGATATAAAGATTCTAAAATTCATATTGTGGCTACAGGGGAGACTTAATGTGTGCTGTCTTCCAAGATATGCAGGCCCTTTCATCTGACACCCTTAGAATTCTACATCACCTCTTCTTTGCATCTTGATTGCTGAAAATCTAAAGATCTTGAAAGCTTACATGTGGGGATTCCATACCCCAATAGGCTCTGAACCACAAATAAACTGGCAGCACTGAGACAGCCTAAGCCCTGGATAAACATGTCCAGAGAGCAACAGGGAACCCAGTGTGGTTAAGCTGACCTGGAACAGGCATAGCTCAGGAGGCCAGGGGAAACAACGGCAATCCAAGATAGGCTATCAGGCAAATCTGGTCTGTGACCAGCCAGAAGCTCCTTCTTCTCTCCCTTATCAATGAGCCCTCACTAGCCAGCATTTCCTCCTAGATAAAGGTGCATACGTGAGGACCCTCACTCCCCCCACCAATGGAATTCATACATGACCAAAGACCAACCTTCCTCTGTCTTCCTCTGTCCTATTGTCAATGCTTCTCTCCACCCCTTGTGTACTTGTTTACTATTACCAATAAAGAGCCTTGGGTCCCAGGTGCAACTCAGAGACACACCCACACACTCACTCTCATATCCACGCACACAGAGAGACACCCACACACAGAGAGACACAGCCTGGGACCAGGAGATAATTGTACCCTAAAATTCTGTGTATGCGTAATTAATGATGCTACACTTACACATATTTTTGTGTCTCACTGGTTGATCTGAAAATGATACCTCTGCAATACAGATTTAAGAATTTTTCGTATGGTCCAAACTGCTGTGTTTGCATTTTTATAGAACCTGAATTATGTGAAGCAGAAGCCACAACCCTCGCGTTGCCTGCCAAGTCTAATATCCAGCAAAATAACTCTTGGTATTATTTTGTATATACTGTAATTTGTTTCTGCTGTACTTATCCCGATGCACCAACACTGAACCTTTGGGTTCATGCTTTGTTGAGGAATCACACTGAACTGGACTTTCAATGTAGACGTTCTGATGAAACTGTCACTGGAAAAATTTATATACAGTAGGGCCCCAGTATACGCTGGGGATTGGTTCCAGGCCTTCCTGTGGATTAATGAAAACCATGGATAAGAGAGAATGCCTGCCCGCCCACCCCCAAACTGCTGTTTTCTGACAGTACCTTGCTTTATGGCCGCTGTTTGTGACAGTAGCTTGCTTTACAGATGCTATTTGTGACAACAGCTTGCTTTTCAGCTGCTGTTTGTGACAACACCTTGCTTTACAACTTGCTTTGTGGCTGCTGAATTATTTATTTTTTTCCTCTGCCAACTGTGGATAACTGAATCAGTGGATACTACTCTAACAGTTGAGACATTTTCCCTAACATTCAGCCTAAATTTCGCTTCCTGTAGCCATCTGTCATGGCAGGGGTGGGGGACCTGAATTCTCAATGATTCAGGAAATGAGGCATGTAAAATTAATCCCCACTATCACTCCGAACTTAATCATAACCCTCCAGATACTTCCAGCCTTCAATGAAACTCCTGGGATCAAAAAGCATGCCAAAACTAAATCAGTGATTTTTTTTTAAGTTCTGATGGCTGTAGGTTAATTGTTGGGCCGCACAGTTATGTCCAGTTTTTCCTCTTCCTTGCAATCATGAAGGCAGAAGACTGAAATTTAAGCTGTGTGTGTTTTTTGGAACCTTCTTCAACCTGATGATATAATGGGATAAAATACGACCTCCTATTCGCAAGAAAGAATTTACACCTTAGAGACCTCTGTCACAAAAGCAAGGCTATGAGCAAAACTCTTCACAGTGATATTGCGTACAGTTCTTGAGATCACTTTATGGAAGACAGGTCTATCAAAAAGCTATTGGCTACAATAACAGTTGCAAAATTACAGGATATCATGGATTACCAGCGGCCAGACATAAATAATAGAGGAGGCTCTGCAAGATTTTCTTCCATTTATTTATAGTTTTTGAGGCTCTGCAAGGTATTGAGACAAGTGTAAGCATCTCCCAAACAGCCGGTCAGTTATTCTGGAAACAGATTTCCAAAGCATGGATTTTCCATTTAAGTGTTCTGCTTATATACCTCCCCATAGCACTTCAAACACTCTCTGGGCATCTTACAATTTAATTTTTGCAGGCAACACATTGCTTCCCCCTCCCCAGACTTCGGAAGGACAGAAGTCTGAGTCAACCATGATTGAACCCCAGGTCATGAGCACAGTTTTAGCTGCAGTACAGGCATTTAAGCACTGCTCCACGGGGCTCCTTAATTTGATTTTCTTATATTTAACTGGTTAAGCTGGCCAGGGGATTCTGGATGTTGTAATTCCCAGCCGCAAGCCTTTGCAGACTCTTTATGAATGTATGTGTCTGACACAATACATTGTTGCTCCCCTGTCTATTGTAGTCCTTTGTAAACTTTTGATGTGACTTTTGGAAATCAGATTTTTTTTCATTCCCCCCCCCACCAAAAAAAGAGAGAGAGAGAGAGAGACGTAATACAGCTCCTATGCTATGACAGTTGCTTTACAACATTGGTCAAGATCTTCATATCCTCTCACACAAGGTATGTTCGCATAACACAAATTACATCACTTTCAGGGGCAGACTTCCACTGATTAAAGAGTCCCCACTTCTATTCTTCATAGTTTAAGTATAATCCCACTCAGTCAAAAATGGGATACTTTAATTAGTGGCAATCTATTGCTACTGGTGAGTTCATTATACTTACATTGGTGCAATTTGTGTAAGAAGATTTTGACTATTAGCTAAATCGGGTGGGGAACATGTGTCCCTCCAGATGTTGTTGGTGTCCAAGTCTGGTCAGGCAAAGCCAGCTAATGGCCAGAGAGATCATGGAAGAGGTACAAAGAAAATTTCAGGATGTTGCATAGGACAGCCTGGATTTAATGTTAGAGACACTTGCACTGGTTAAAACATTTCAAAACTAGATGTGCCATTAAACATACTACCTTATAATCAAAGTTGATCTCATACCTTCCTGATTAGAATTTTGAGGCAAGGTAATTATTTAACAGAAATAAGGCCCATGATGTGTGAAATAAAACATCCCTTACTTAGAGTGTATCTTCTTACGTTAAAGCTTAAAGCAGGTAGCAGAAGGTCTGTTCTAGCCAGGGTTCATATAACAAATGATGCTATTTTTCTTCTTACTGATGCCAACTTCGCTATTATAGAAAGAAACACTTCCATCCAGAAATTTTCCATCAATAAATAAAAGAACACACTGCTATCACAGCTGCTAGGTGTCTACCAAACCCCTCATTAGCTTGCAATCTTGGAAAGAGACAGAAAAATGAAAAGGTACAAATGTGTGTGTGTGTGTGTGTGCGCGCGCACACACATACAGAGTATAAATACAGTAATATGAATTCTTAAAGGAAAATCAGCACGCTCCAAGTTAAAAGTATGTTACCGTTCTGAACACAAAGGGAATATACATCTCCAAAAGGGCAACCAGACAGGGAACAGCAAGACAACTGAACTGGTATTTTAGCATCTCTAGTGAAAAACAAAATCAACCTAGTTGCAAAGATGGGAGAAGTTACTTTTGAGGACATTGCAGCTCACAACATTGGAGCTCTAACAAGGGTAGAGATGCTCAGGCTTCTTTTTGGAGGGCAACAAAATTTAGAGAACCCCAACATCTAGGGACATCTGTGAATTGTAATCCCCAAATGCATGGATAGGATGGACAGCCTTTCTTGGAAGAAGAAATTCCACCATGTCCTAGATGGAGTCTCAAACCAATTAGGGCTTTACATGTCAAAACCATTGCCTTGAACCTATTATGGAAATGGATGGGCAACCAGTTCAAGGCGGACAGTATTGGGGAAATACATTGATATGTATTGATTCCTTTAACTAGTTTGGCTGCCATATGCTGGACCTGCTGAAGTTTCTGTATCAGTCACAAGGGCAGCCCCAGATAGAGCATATTGCAGCCATCAGTTCTTGAGACTACCAAGACCTGGGCCAATGTGATCGGGGACCCGATGTCTAGGTAGGGACACAACTGAGCAATACACCTGAGATGAAAGAAACCCTGTTTGAATTGGAGAGATATGATCATACATTTCATTGAAACAATGCTGGGTAATAGAGATGGGCACGACTCAGCAAAATTTTCGTTTTCATTTTTCATTTTCGTTACGCAATGAAAACAAAAACGAAAATTTTCCAGAAAACAAAACGAAAACGAAAACGAAACAAAAATTTTGCTGTGTTTTTCGTTTTCGTTACGGCAGACACATTGCATTGAAGGAATGCTAATGAAAACGAAAAATTTTCATTTTCGTTTTGTTTTTTCGTTTCATTTCATAACAAAAACAAAAATGAAAAATGCGAAAAAAAACCCAAAAAATGAAAACGAACCGAAATGGACCCCTAAACGAAAAACGAAAAACGAAAAACGAAAAAAAAAAATTTTGAGTCGTGCCCATCTCTACTGGGTAAGTATGTACAGGAAGAATGTATTGGGCCCACACACAATGATGAAAACCACAAAAAGCCAAGCTTGCTTTCTTAAGGTCAAATCGTATTAACACAACTTTGCCTTCAGTTGTGGAATGGGGAACGGCCTTTGGGCTAGGTGTCTATGAGTCCTCTTTTAAGGAAGCCATCCTCCATTTGAAGGAGCGTCACTAGACAATGCATCCTGTGCAGGCATCCCTCAGAAAAGTAACAAAATGGTTGATGCTGTTGACCATGACAAGAATATTCTCATCACTGGTGGTTCCACATCACCCTGTCATTTCCCTGCTTAGTTTGTAATTGTTTGTAATTTGTCGTTAATTCAAGTAACCCTACTATAAATACAAGTGTTCAATGTGACATTATTCTAATAAATCTTTGATATAGAACTACCCACATATTTTTGTGCAATTTACTTGTTTTACTCCTTGTGTACAAATATCAGTATAAAGCCCTTATGTGTGTGTGTGTTGTGTCATTACAGTCGTGACCAACTCTTCGTGACTCCATGTCCATGGAGTTTTCTTGGAAGGAATACTGGAGTGGTTTGCCAGTTCCTACTCCAGGCGCCTACAGCACCTGGTATTCCCTGGTGGTCTCCCAAAGTACTAACCAGGGCCGACCCTACTTAGCTTCCGAAATCAGGCAAGATCGGATGTGCTTAGGGCATCTAGGCAGCTAAAGCCCTTATAGGTAAAGGTAAAGGTTCCCCCCGCACGTGCGTGCTAGTCATGTCCGACTCTAGGGGCGGTGCTCATCTCCGTTTTCAAGCCAAACAGCCAGTGTTGTGCAAGTCCATGGCCATGTGGCCAACATGGCTGGACACATTTCTGCACACAGAACATTGTTTACTTCCCTGTTTTTTATGGCAGTACCTATTTATCTACTTGCATTTACACAGTAGGTTGGCAGGAGCTGGGGTTAACAGCGAGAGCTCACTCCGCTGTGTAGCACCCAAGATTTGAACCGCCGCGCTGCCGACTTTGCAGCTGACAGTTTCAGCGGTCTAGCCCGCTGAGCCACCACACCCCTATGAAGTCCTTATACTGGCTTATAAGTTACATGAGAAACATAAGAAAATTCTTTCTTCTCTTTTCTTCTCTTTCATTTTCTTCTGGACAAGAGTTCTTGTTGACATTTTAATCCCTTCCTTCAAGCTAATCCTCAGGGCAGTTTGTGCAACAAAAGAAATATATACTGTGAAACAGTTGAAAGTCTAAATGCCAGCCAAACAAATGAACAAAGAGATGAAAGAAGGCAACACATGTTGATTACAAAGTTACCATTATTGGGAAGTTAGGAAAATAACCACCACAAAATTATCTAGGATACACAAAGCCTTGCTGAGAAAGTGGCCATAGGTAACAAAAACCTTGCAGAATTGCATCAATACCTCAAAGAGTCTAGAAGGGTCTGTTTATGTTGGAAGCGTCATGTGCCCTCTGAGGTATGTGCAGGGGGGATGTAGGGGGAAGTCTTCCAGACTGCTGAAAGTGGCCCACACCTACTCTGCAAACTATTGCATGTAAACCAGACCTGAATGTTCCATGTTCAGCTTACTATCTTAGTTCTACAAAGCATCATCATGATGATTGATTGATTGATTGATTATTTGCATTTATAAACTACCCAACTTTCCCATTGAGAACTCTGGGTGGCAAACAGCATAGAAAAACAAACAAACAGCAGAATGTACCACAAGGTAACAAATAAAATAGATTAAAACGCAAATGAGTTGGCGTATACAAGATGGTGAAAAAAACAGACGAGTCGGGGAGCAACTGAGACTAACAAACAAACAGCCTTAGCAATCACTAAAAGCGGCTTTAAGTAGCAAAAAAATTAAAAGTTTCTTGAAAGCCGAGAGGGGCTCCGCAGTTCTTATCTCACCAACTAGGAAGATGGTTCCATAGAGTCAGGCCAGCCACTGAGAAGGCCCGGCTCCATGAGGAAGCCTTGCAGGCCTCCTGAAGGGTGGCAATTTGAAGCGAGAGGGCCTGCGATGATCTGGTGCACTTGGCTGAAGTTATTCTTTGGGTGATACACTCCACTAGATACTCTGGTCCCAAGCCATGGAGGGTACTGTAAATCAAAACTAGTACCTTGAACCTAATTCAGGAGGCAACAGGTAGCCAATGCAGGCGAGGCAGAATAAGGGTGATGCAATCAAATCTGCCCGCACCAACCATCAATCTGGCCACCACATTCTGTACCCGCTGCAGTCACCGAACAAGGGTCAAGGGAAGTCCCGTGTAAAGAGTGTTAACAATAGTCTGTCCTCAAGATGACCAGCGCTTGCACTACCATCCTTAGAGAGTCCCTGTCAAGGTACGGGTGGATCTGAGCGATAAGCCTAAATTGGTAAAAGGCCACCCTGGAAACAGCTGCCACCTGGGATTCAAGGGACAATGCCAGATCCAGAATGATGTCCAGACTCCTCCTTCTGTCTGCCAACTGGAGGGCAATCCCACCCATACTGGGAAGAGGGCCACTGTACTCATTTGGAACCCCCCCCCCCAGGAACAGAACCTCAGTTTTCTCTGGGTTGAGCCTAAGCCTGGTCCACTCCATTACTACAGCCAGACAGCAATCAAGACAGCAATTAACTTGACCTATCAACTAAACTTCTTGATCTCCTTGGGTCCAGCCAATGGTATATCTGTTCACTAGAAAACAAAGTGCAGATTAAAAATAATCAAGCAGTCTTGCAAGTATGATGCCATTTTAAGTATTATTATGTATTTGGCCAAAATCCTCTCCTTTGGTTCAATGTAGCAAGAGAGAGACATTAAAAGCAGCCTTCTTGATAATTGAACACTGCTAGTACTCTCTCTATTACTCATGTTTATGAGTAAATGTTTTATGAATGAACCCATGCTCATTACTGAAAGTAATAAATATCTCAATTTAGAAATGAAACAATGCATTGATACAAAATAGATTCTAGAAACCAGCTATAATGAAATAGTCTATTAAAGGGTATCAGAGATGTAATTCTGATAGAGCTACATAGAGAGGGAAGAAAGAGAGGTGTTCTCTTTTTTTGTAGCAAAACTATGTGCATATGTAATATCCTCCAAATGAAACATGACACTTTTTATCAGTTCTGTAATCATAATGAATCTGGATAAATCCTTTTCTCCAGCACTTCTATATAGATTACTACACAAATCCAGCATATTAAAAAAGAAAACTGCATTCCTAGAAAGTACACTCTTAGTCCAAGTCCCTGAAGGGTGTACTATCACGTTTACATCTAAAGGTTACATCATGTATCAAGCAGATTTTCATTATATAAATCACATTAATATGGGATCATGGATAATTCACAAGAAGCATAAAAGTGAATGGGAAAAATTATACTTCACAGTTTGTTTGGGTAGCTGGCCTCTCAAAACATAGATAACCATCAGCCTCAACTTTCCTCCACCAAAAAGAGAGATGGTATCACAAAAATGTTTATCACGGTTACTTATTTAACTTGTCAATTGCTTGATTAAAAGCACCAACTCGAACTGATGATAAAAAGTACTTATTCTTCAACTACATTCCACAATTTATTATAATGAGCTCACAGTTAGGCCTATATGAAGGGGAGTTGGCAACGTCCAAGTTTCTGGGGGCCAAATTTGCACCCCCATGATCCACAAGGGCATAATGTTGCTGTGAGGTTTCCAATTTAAGTTCACCCAATGAGCCTATTCAGACCAGGGTGGTGTGAAACCAAGGTGACCTATACATCGGAAGCCTCCCATCAATGTTCCTCAGACTGACAAAGCTACTTGGACAAGCAGTGAAATGTTTCTGTCTCACAAGAAAATAAGTCCCATTGCCATAACTCAGCTTTGGGATAACCTCACCTGGATGACTGAGAATCTTCACAGACATACTCTGTGCTCAGGCCTACTTTGTGTCCATCATGCACTCTCAAAAACGTAGTAGTCACCCTATCTTTGGAACTGGGGCATGGACTGATATTTTAACATTTTTCTTTTTCCTAAATGTGCCCTTTAATAATTTTGGAAAAAAAAGTTAATTTGTTTCAAAGGCTAAGGAACTAAAGGCACCACTCTTTCCTTTCCCCTTGGAAGACTCTCACCTGTTCTCATTACTCTCGCCCGGCGCATTTTGATGATATCACCAATGTTCCAGATGTCCACCTTTCATGAGAGCCCCCTGAGAGTCTGGTGAGGGAGGGGGGCTCTGACTGAGGACTGACAGCTAAAAATGGGGCTGATAACAACAATCATTATGCAAAAGCAAATAGACCTTGACTTGAAAACCCGAAACAAATGGAGATCATGAGCCCCACCGCTGAGGGGCAACCAAGAGAGGACTGGAACAGAGCAGGGCAGTAAGGGAAGCACAAACCCCATGACACATGCCAACAGAGCCAAAATTGAAAAGAAATATAGGCGAAGAAGGGGAAAAGGAGGGAGAGCTGGAGGTAGACGAAAATAAGGCACAGCAACATTAAATTGCAATTCCTTTAGCATTTAATCTCTCTGAGACAAGAGCATAATACATGCTCCGAATCCTTCAGGGAAGCTTATCAAAGGAAATTGTATATTGCACCAGGGGATTCTTCAAGAAGAATTATTTTATTCACACAGGTGGCAAAACTGCGTAGGTGGAGTTGCACGATGAGCATTCTGAACAGTCAGCCTTTTTGTGAATGAAGAGGCACAAACAAGATGGCACAGATACAAGGATAGTGCCCAAGACTGTGACCTTTCATTGCAAAGGAGGGATAGTATCCAACCTCAAATAGCTGTGGAAAGAGAGAGAGAGAGAGAGAGAGAGAATAGGGGTATTCTCAAAGGCTTTCACGGCTGGGATCTGATAGTTGTTGAGTTTTTCAGGCTGAGGTCCTTGCCCTCTAAAGATGCTGGCCACAGAGTCTGGTGAAACGTCAGGAAGAAAAGCTTCCAGAACATGGCTAAACAGCCCAAAAAACTCACAACAACTATAAGAGAGAATAGGCTTTGTCCAGCTAGCCTGAAATAAAGAGACGAGACACATTTTGGGATTAATAAGGGACCACACTTTTATTAACGTTTTATTGGACTATTTCTCCTACTGTTGAGTCCTAAAACAGGGACCTTAATAGTGAAGGCTTCTTGAAATTTTAGTCCAAGAACACCTGGGGAACCAAGGTTGGGAAGCACTGTACTAGAGGTATGGATTCAGCCACTTTAGCCACCAAGTTTGTTCTGAGAGCCCAAACCAGTCATGATCACAGAATCATAGGATAATGGAGTTGGAAGGGGCTGATAAGGCCATCAGGACCTACCACAGGCTCAAGGCAGGAATCTGAATCAAAGTAGATCTGACAGTTGGCTTTCCCACTCCTGAATGCTTCCAACACTGGTATGCCCTCCTCCTTGAGAGTTCACCGATTCCACTGTTGTACTACTCTAACAGTTAAGAAGTTTCTCCTGATATTCAGCCTAATGTGGGTGTCCTGTGGTTTGAACCTATTATGACATCTCCTTCGCTCTGGGATGACTGAGAACAGATCCTGCCGCTTCTCTGTATGACCACCTTTCAAGCATTTGAAGAGTGTGCTACCACCTCCCCTCTCGGTCTTCCTTTCCCAAGGCTAAACATGCCCATTTCTTGTAGTCTTTCCTCGCAGGGCTTGGTTTTCTGTTCCCTACCATCCTTGTTGCCTTCTTCTGAACTAGCTTCAATTTGCTGGCGGATCGCTAACACGTTCACAGAAAGAAGCGGGATGCCTAACATACAGGGGGGTATATGAGCATTTGAACAGGATCCCTCTTCTCCAAAAGATTTACAGGGAAAACCCCAACTTTGCACTCAGAAGGCACCATTTCTGCCAGGACTTTGTTGAGAAAGGTGTCTAGGTTAAAAGTTCACGCTCTCTTCACACTTGCCTCAACTGCCTGCTCCTGTTACACTAAAAGGCAGAGGGAGGGAAGCTGGCAAATTTCTGCTGTCTTCAGGTTATTTTTTTTAAAGAAAATCCTTTGCTAAATTTAGATCATTTTGACAGGTCAATATGCGCTGGAGACAGCAGTCCTTTTTACTTTTATTTTTATCTCCGACTATTTGTGGTTCATTTTGTTTTGCTGTCATGATCACATCTCAATTTTGAAGGGAATTTCTCTTTTTGGAGGGCTGAAGCCAAGACAATATATAAAACAGGAAGAGCCACATGGAAGCAAACTTTGCATGGGAGAGGAAAGAGAGAGAGGGGGGGAGAGACCTCTCTCCCGGCCACCACCACCACCACATTTTCTGAATCATGAACTCCATAACTAGAATAATCAAGTTTCCATCAAGTTGTAACTCAGGAGATTAGGAGATTGCTGGTGCATTACTCCAGAAATCAAATCTGATTAACATTTAATTGCAGCACTGCGCCTAGGTATTAATTAGGTGTATTTTTCTAGGAGTCATAAATAGTTATTAAAGAAAAAAAGAGTAGAAATAATTTTGAAATTAGCATAAACAGAATGGCACCTTTGAATAATAAGTGGTGGTGATAATGAAGGGACCTTGTGAAAACAGAAGAAATGGGCAGCTAATTAACATGTTAATTCCGATACGCAACTCCATTTGAGCCTTGTATATTAGTTTGCATTGATACATTGCAGCCATTCCCTGGGATAATCATATGGGGGGGGGGATGTGATTTTTCAGAAAGGGCTAAAGGGCAGCACATGCAATTGCCCTGTTTCCACAAGGTTGCAACGTAGTGTCGCTCTGGGACACTGTAGGTGCAGCTGATAGACAGAAATAAACTGGGAGAAGAGGTGGTGCCTTGGCCCAGTCTAGACCAGATCTAGAAACCAGGAACCAATACGGGCCTACCAGCCTTGGCTGGTAGACTCTCTCTTCCATTTTTAAAATTCACATAGCCCTCTTGTTGTGGTGAGGGTCACATTTCTGCGATGCACACAGAGAAACTCTGGTTCAGCTCTGAGCCTCATGACACTGACTGGGAAAGAATCCCATTTGAAACAAGAGAGCTGCTGCTCTGGGCATCGGGACCCCTTGGGGGGGGGGTAATGATCATTTCACAGGGGGTCACCATGAGCCAGTGAAGTCATAAATGGCTTTGGTCAGGAGGAAGAGGGGGAGGAAGGCAGAAAGAGTGAGTTACAGCTTGATAGGTTGGAGGGGATGTCAGTCAATGGCACTGGAGGCTGTGATTGGCTGAGGGTGCCTCTAGAGTGAAGTTCTCTATGGCCCCTGCGGCAGTGGCCTGCCAAAGGGTGCTTGTGGCCTCTTCCAAGCAGGGCAAAGGGTCACCACAACATGAGGAACTGTATTAAAGGGTCAGAGCATTAGGGAGGTTGGGAACTACTGGGCTAGAGGGACCCAGAAGCTGATTCATTACATGACAGCTGTGTTGCTCCTGTGGCTGCAAACAACCTGTTGGAGAATGGTCACTACTCCACCCCTTAGACCACCCCATCCCCTTCTCTTGACAAAATAGTAAGTGTTCAACACTTTTCTCCAGACCCTCCAACCTCTCAAGGTGAACACGGGGAAAGTTCCATCCTTCCTGTTCCTGCAGGTTTACCACCCACCCTTTCTGAAACTGAAATCAGAGGACTTATTCAGATATCTATTCCAAGACACAGCCTAGATTCGGTAAATTGGTCCTAAGTCTCAGCTGCAAATCTCTTCCTAGGACCATTGTATTGAAGCAGTCAATTAGGTAGGTCAATGGGTCCATACACTGTAGCACAGCCTCTATGACAGCAGTGGTTAAGAATCACTTCAGAGCCATCTGACAAACAATTCTGGAAGGTATCCCGGTCTTCTGGAGCAGGTCTGGAGGAAGCACAGGGGCTGTAGTGAGAAGGAGAGATCACTTTGCCCTCCAAATTCTCCTGGATTCTACTAATCCCAGTGTGGATCCTGCCCCCCCCTTTTTAAAATCAGTTTTTTAGTGAGGAAGAATCTACGCTGCTTAAATAGGAAGAGCTGCTTTGATTTGCATTGTCATACACAATGATTCAATGCAAGATCAAAATCAATGCAACTGAAATTCAAGGTGGTGGATAAACCAAATTACAATCCCTAACTTGTGCTAGAGGTTGCAATGTCTAGGTTGTTTTTCCCTCCAGCCCAACAGCAAATGAACAAAGAAAAGAAAAAAACTACAAAAGCCGTGGTTGCAAAGCAAGCAATATGAGTGGTGGTGGAGGAGGAGGTGGGCTGGCAGGACAAATCACATAGTAATTAATTGGCAGCCTTTTGGTTCTGAGAGGATGGCATAAAAATTCCAAACCAGTCAGTAAAGAGGCTGGAGGCCACAGCCTCAATGGGTCCAGCATCAACTCTCCAAGACCTGTACCATCCATTTTTGGACCCTGGTGTACACATTTTCTGCACTGTCTCCATGAAGGGGCTGTGCTAAAGCTGAAGAAGAGGAATTTTCTCCACGAAAGCTTCCAATTTGTTTGGTGTTTAGTGCTCCCTTAAAAGGCACCACCCACTCTTAGGTTCAACGTTGCAGTGACAGTTGTGTGAGTAGCAACTTGACATGCAAATCTAACCACAATCCAACTCCAGTATTTTAGCAAGGCAGAAGATTAGACCACGTAGGAAAATCATTCACTATCTATCACTGCCTCAGGAAACAAAAGCATTTACCTCAAAGAATGGAACAGAAAACTGAATCAAGTGCAACCAGGGATCAACTCAGGCCACCTAGAATGCACAACACAACAATGATCACATCAACATAACTCATATTTCAGAACCTTTGGAACATGTGAAGTGTTTAACCCCTGAAGGCCCCATTTTATGTAAACTGCATGGGAAATGGTTTTCTGGGAACATAAAAAGAATTCAATCGAGTGAACGAAACCAGTACATTCCAGTAAATAAATGAAGAAGCAAGTTGTAAAAAATTAGTTTTGGTACTCTTGACCGCAACTGGGGGGGGGGGTGGGCAGGCAGGGCATTTGCCCTGGGTGCTGTGCTGTGGGTGGAGGGCAAAATGGCAAAATAACATTTGTACTTTGTATTATTCTGCAGCTCTCATTCTGGGGGTGGGTTGTGCGGTGGAATCCATGTTTGTCCTGGGAGACACAGACCATAGTTGTGGCCTTGTTGGTACTAAATCTACCACTCACACATGAAAATCCTTTTATGCATACATGTATTCCATTCTTAGCCCACCCCACAACCTCAAAGGAGCCAAAGCCAGCTAACACCAGGGAGAAGAGAGGCTTTTCTGTTGTTAAACTATTGACAGTCAGAAATCCTGGTCAATTTGTTTGGAACGGGATCTGTTTGGAGGATACACCTATAAGCACCAATAGGGCTCACATACCAGATGCTGGAGAACACAAGAGAGAGAGAGTGATCATGCAACCAAGTTCCTATCACGAACTTCCCCCAGAAAGCAGAATATGGGGATAGATGTCTGCTCTAAACAAGACAGGTTGTGGAAAAGGTTGGATCTTCAAATCTTTTAACCTGCATCTCCCACCAAGCCCATTCAGCTTAGCCAACAACCATGAATTGTGGAAGCTGCCGTTTGAAAAATCTGGAGATCCAAATATTCCTCACCTCATCTTTGGCCCTCTTCACTCGAAAAAAAAAATCATCAGCAAATCAGAATCACCTGTCTGCACGCCTAGGGTTTAAAAAGCTTTAACCAGGAATATGTCCACAAATTAGTGGAGGTTAATTATCTCAGCAGCTGTAAGACTCAATCGTTGGATGGAAACTCCACTCCAGGCCGGTGATGCTGAGGAGCAGGGAATGATAATGTGGAGTTCTGTGTTGCAAATAGCTAGTCTGGTACTTTCTAAGGAGTGGCACACATGCTCCTTTCTAGTGCTCTGGATGATGCTGTCCAATTGCCAGTCTTCTATACATGGACCAAGGTGGGTTGGAGTGCATCATGTTCTCCACCAAGAAGTTGGAGAATATGCCTTTTTAATTTTCTATTTACTGAGTCCTGGGAGTTGGTGCCCAACACATGGAAACCCTCCTTTATCTTGAGACCAACCATGGCTCCATCAAATCCAATATAGTCAACTCTTGGTAGCAACTCTCCAGAACTTCTGGCAGGGCTTTGTTTTTGTTCCATCTTGAGATTCCAGGCATTATCTCATGTTCTTTCCTCCCATTACCTACTTGTCTAACTTGTTTTGTTTTCCAAAATTAGATCAGAACAGATGTGTTCAGGGTGGAAAGGGATGTTTTTCCTTTCCTCTTAGGAAGCAAAAGGTCACGAGTCAATCCAGAACCCAGACTTTATCAGAAAGGTTGCCTTGCCTGCAATCTTAACTGTATTCTTAACAGCCTCCCAGGCTACCAATTCTGAACAAATGGGCAGATTCTCATTTGATGCCATATTTTCCAAATCTCACTGAAAGCACCATTAATGTTCTGCTCCTTTCTCAGTAATACTTTCTTATGAGTCCTCCAAGAATTAATAACATCTCTAATCCAATCTAGTCCAAGACTCAGCTGAGCTGTTCAAACTAACTTCACACTAGAGCCATCACTGATGCCACATTAAACGAAGGGCCTGAAACCTCAGCCAGCCAGCTGTGCTGGAGAGGCAGAGATGTACAGAGAAGACAGAGCCTTCTGACATGGGTAGGTTTGCTCTGTTTTGGACAGATTTGGGTGCATGCAATCTCTTGGGCTGAATCACAGCAGCTGATTGCTTCCACCTTTACGGAAGCTACTTATCTGGAAGCATCTATACAGCTCTTTTTGGTGGAAACGGTGGAGGATAAATTTTCAGTTCCTGTTTAATTGTTGCTGATGTATCAACAGTCCTTTGAAAGTGTTTTTTAAAGTCATGTCAAAACATCACTGATTCACTGTGTCAGTTAGAAACCATTAAAAAGAAATGCAAAACTTCCCCTCCCTTCCTCTCCAAAGGTCAGTGGCAAAGAAGGTTTAAAGGGAAAGATCACTTCTCACTTATCAATACTGTATAGTTAATGGATCTTTCCTTTTAAAGGGAAAGATATTGATCATGCTAAACAGGATCAATTGAAGAATGGCAAGGTTTTCAGATATGAAGCCACTTGATCTTTGCATGTGGATGGAAGGATTGCAATGCAGCTCTTTATCTGACCTTAACAAAGCTTCAGTGACCCTATTTAGTTTGCCTTGATCACTTTAGTTTGCCCATCCCGCAATGCCCATTCACCTATCTCATGCTATAATGGGAATTACAGTGCACCCTCGTATAACAAACAGTTTGTATAACAAAAAAAATTGTACAACATAAAAAATTCTGGAGATAGGGCCAATTTGCTTAACAGAATCACCTATGGGGCAAATCTGCACAACATAAAAATGGGATCACTCTATTTTCAATGCATTCCTATGGGAAATTTGTATAAAGGAAAATTTGCTTAACACAATTCATTTGGAACGAATTAATTCCTTTATACAAGGTACCACTGTATAAAACTATAGGGCTGTTCTATGGTTTTGCATCTGGCAATGAAATGCCTGGTTAAGGCAAGTCCTACAGCTTGAAAATAAAATATGAAGCAACATCAGCATCACTCAGATCATAACGGTGATGGCCATCTCAATAAAACCCAGACAACACTGCACAAATTATCCAGCCTACAGGATGTAAATTTTTATACATTTTGATCTTACAGATGAGAGTGAGAACAGAGTCTCTCAGCTGGTTGAGAGTGTTAGATTTTTGAATGTATTTGGTTTTTGCATTTTGCCCTAATTTGCATACATTTCAAAAAAGGTGTTTTTTGCCCCCCCCCCAAAAAAAAGACAAAGAAAACCTCTGTTCAGTAGGATCCCGATATCTGCGGGGGACTTGGTTCTAGGCCATCCCATGTATAACGAAATCAGCAGATAATAGCAAATGTTCTTATCTGAGGGTGACAACGGTGACAGCAATGGCGGGGATGGAGAGGTACCAGGTGCAAAAGAGGTGGGTTCATGTCACCTCTCGTCTGGCACTTCACACCACGCACTGCCCAGTCTGCCGCACTGCCCCTTTTGTTGCACTGCCCCTCACTGAATCTGCAAATGGTGAATCAGTAGATACAGGGGTGGAACTGCATTTTGGGATTTTTCCCCTTCTTAAAAAAGCCAGCATTTTATGCAAAATACAAGGAATCTAATGTACAGTGCATGTTTTTTAATCTAAAAATGCACTTTTTTCTGCTAATCAGAATCACACAAAGAAATTTTTTTTGTTTATGTGTTGTTCAAAGAATATTACCGCAGCTAATAACCAAGATACCCTTTGTCACAGAAGAAAATTTCTGAATATTCATTACATCCTTATTCCCTTCTCCTTGAGAGATCTCAGCTCTGGAGCAAGATCTGGCACCCATAGTGGATTTTCTAATAATGTGCTTTTTACAACTTTTGCAAAATATGTGTGAAAAACTCCTGTTTCTGAATAAAATCAATGCACTTTTCCTTTGCAAAGCGAAACATTTATGCACATACATATGCACACACATACACTATAAGTGCGGATAGAATGACTTGACACAAATTTCCTTCAACACTACAGATGGGGATGAATTGAAAAATAAATCAAATTTTCTGATGAATTTGGCCAATTTGTCAAATTCATTGATTTGTATTAATCATAAATGAAGTTCCCTGACAAATACGAATTGATGAATTCATAGCAATTTTAGATTTGTTAATTCTTTAAGCCATAAAAATGCCCCCAAGGCCTCTAGAGACACAAGATTTGGAGGGAAGCTTTCTCTGACTTTCCTCTATAATCCCTCTTCATTTGGTGAGGACTAGGTCTCCCCAACCCAGTTGTTATGGGCACTTTCCTAGGGGGCCACTTTGTGGGTGTCTAACTCACATGTCTGAAACTCAGTGTTCACTAATCTTAGAGGAATTGTAGAGGACAGTTTGGAGAAGCCTCTCTGCTAGTTTGTTGACTTTAGGTTCCTGGAGAAACTCCTTGGGGTCCCCTATTTGAGGGTGCATAGATCAGAGGTATAAACTCTAATTTTCACCAAGCTTTTAGGGTATGTATAGGAGAGTCAGCGGGTGCTCCCCTCCAAATTTGGTACCTCTAAGTAACTCTGGAGCAATTTTATAGAATTTTAAAGTAGAATAAGTTCATTTATTCATCCATTTGCCACTGGAAATTTGTCAATTCATCCTTTCCTCAGCCTTGATGAAATACAAATCATGACGAATCATGATTTTATTGATTCATCCCCATCTCTGTTGAACACCATCAAGCAAAACGTATCATATCACAAGTGGTCTATCCTGTTCTTCACATGCAGTCAAGGAGAAGCCATCACAGAGAGCACAAACTGGCCTGAAATCATTTGACACTCTAGCCATGCAGTCTTGAACACATCTACTTTTAAAAGTTCCTACCATGTTTAGTAGGACTTAATCCCAAGGAAAAAACAAAAGCAAAGTAGTCTGCTTATATACTGCCCCATACCACTTCAAGTAGTCTCTGGGCGGTTTATACAGTTTTAATAACAGTATGTAGGCTACACACTGCCCTCCCCCACAGCAAGCTGGGCACTCATTTGACCAACCTCGGAAGGATGGAAGACTGAGTCGACCTTGAGCTTGCTATCTGGGATCGAACCCCAGGTCGTGAGCACAGTTTTACCTGCAGTACAGGCACTTAACCTCTGCGCCACAAGGCTCAGTTTTCCTCCCACCTTCGCACTGCATTGCTTCCTTCAAAGGCCCTCCCAGAGAAAGCTGTCCGGATACTCTCCACTCGGAACAATAATAAACTAGCTACAGGGAGCCAATTATGATTGCCAGAAAATGCTACCCAATAAAATGAAAAAATGGTTTCGCAACCGAAAGAAGCACCTTTGCCACATCCTCCAGGGATCCAATGTAATAACCTTGTCATACTGCCGAGGTCTCTGATATTACACTGATCTCAGCCAATAGTGAAGATTAATACAGTAACTGGAGGTGCTAAAGAATCACCCTGAAAGGACACCTAGAAAAGGGTTCCTCTTGGGAAGACTTTAAAGAACTAGACTGCTGCCATGACAGAGGTCCTGGCTTGCTTTCATTGTCGCATTGGTGACCAGCCCCAAATGACAAGGCACCCACAACTCAACAGAAATACGACTGGGGAGCCAATTCATTTTGGACACCTAGCCCATGCTGGAATGGAAAGAGATGGGCAGCAGTTCTCCTTTCATTGAGCACCACTCCTGATGTAGAGGGCAATGCTTTTCCCATCTTGCAGCAAACTGATGTCTGGCCAATGGATTTTGAGATTTTGGGTTTTTATAACTGGAGGTTCTTCTAAGGGAGGGAATGTAACACTGAAAACCAGCATATGTTACTGAAGGGTAGGATTTTGGTACTTTTTAAAATGAAATTTTCTCTGCAGTTCTCTTGGTCCTTCCTAGGGGGCTTTGATGGTATATCATCCTAGCTGTAGGCTCAAATCCTAGAATTCTGTCATTGACTGCCACCCCAGACTGGAGGATCAGAATTAAGTGAGCATGGAAAGCCCACAAATCTATCAAATGATTCTAGCAATTAGATTCCTTTCACTGATTTTAACTGTGTTTAGATCAAGCATTACTTTAATACACTTAAAAGGCTCTTGCATAATGTATAACAGCATGCAATTCTGAAGCCAGTAATTTAAAAAAAAAATCAGACCACAAATTGAGATGACAAAAAGATATAGGAATTGCAAAAAGATAAAGAAATAGTGGGTATTCCCTATTGGCTGTGTAAACATATCATCAGACATGGCAAAGGTAGAGATGTTACAGAGTTTTGAATTTCTGGTAAAGTTCCCTTTTCCTGTGTGGTAGAGGTACAGAGATCCACAGAGCAGAACAGCTACAAGTTGTGCAAAGCCTGTCCCCTTTCACTAATTGGAACTCAATAACTGAGACATTGGTAGGATAAACAATAAAATAACATGTCTTTAATAACAATTGCTTGAAAGACTGGTGTCTTTGCTGCACACCTGCAGAACAGATCAACAGCAAACAAGCAACTGCCTCCAGCAGACAAAAGAGAGGCTAAAAGATATGTGGCAGAGAGGAGGGGCTCTCAACTTCAGAGGCAGAAAGGAACAATTGGTTAATTATTTTATCTAATAGGCAATTATCCCAACACAGAAATGCCCTCCCCCAGTCACATAAACCACAGAAGGTATGCAAGGTAACAAAAAGAATTCTAACTTTGACCTCTGTGGCATCTCAAGGGCAGAGGGAATCTCTTATCCCCAAAATGGAGAAATACCCCATTGTTCCAGTCATGAGCTACAGGGTTGGCCATGATTCCTTCTATGCCATGAGTTGTCTCATACAAGCTGGTGGCATATCAATTTCAAATAAAGTGAAAAAAAGTAAAGTAACAGGTATTTTAAAAAGATAATAGCTTTTTGTTTTTCTCATGCTGCAGTTTTGAAATGTATATAGGAAGGAAGGACCAAACGGCTCCAAGCTTAATCAATAGCTTGATCAATACTGGCTCAAGAGAATTTCTCCTAACCCTCCCATATAACTTTACACAGGTTGCAACTCTGAAGATAAAGAGGAGACTCACTGTTATGTTCTGTCCCTATTTTAATATCGCGCAGTCTAGTGTACAACAAGAGCATCAAGGATCTTCTCAGAGTAAAGCCTGCTGTTAATTCAAATTATCTTACTGGTGATGAAAAACTAGGATTTTAAAAAAATGTTCTCTCTCCCCCTTTTCTTCTACAATTTCTCTCAAATTGTTATTGTGCGCTCTCAAATAAACACACAGATTTTATATATATTATAAAAATCATGTACAATCACTGACATGGCAACCTTTTTCACAAGGTTTACATTTCAGCCATTACAGGGTTAATGTGAAAGTAGAATATTATGGGCTGGATTTAATGTGAAGAGTGAAGCTGATTGGTTGTTGAGATCACACCACTTGGAATGTTCTGGTAGAAGTCTAGTTAGTGTGTGTGCCTTGTATTCTTAGAGAAGAGAAGTATATTTCTAGTCTAGCAAGATGGCTGTTAGAATAGTTATAGTTAGAAACCTCCCGTGTACCCTTCCCTTCTAGTTAAATAAATAGTTTTTTTCATATAGTAACACAATAGGTGTCTCTCTCATTAAAGCAACCAAAAATCATCTGCAACCACCGATCCAACAAAGATCCCCAACACTTTTGATGCTTTCCTGGGTAGAGAATGCACAGAAGAGACTTACCACTCCCTTCTTCTGGGTGCACCCAGAGACTGTGCAACTGGCCCTAGGCCACCCAGGCTGGCTCTTCCCCCAAGAGGCCCAGTGGGGAATCGAACTCCCAACTCCACCACCAGAATCCTAAACCACTCAGCTAACCAGCCAGATATATATATATATATAGTGTGTCTCGGTGAAGATTCTCAGCCATCCAGGTGAGGTTATCTGGAAGTTGAGTCATGGCAACTGGCCTTCTTTTCTTGTGAGACTGACAAAGCTGCTTGGCTGAGTAGTGAAATGTTTCAATCTCACAAGAAAAGAAGTCCAGTGGCCATGACTCAACTTCTAGATAAACGTGGTGTTCTCCATGTGAAAGAGAGCAACACAACTGGGAGCAAAGGTAGCAAACAAGAGCATTCAATTGCCATAATGAATACAGTGGTACCTCAACTTACGAATTTAATCAGTTTCGAATGCATGCTCTTAAGTCGAACTGCTCTTAACTCGTGGTACCTATGTAAAAAGTTGAAAAAAATAAGTTTAAAAATATGAAAAAAAATTGTAAGTCGAGCAGACCATATCTAAAATTTGTAACGTGGCAGTTAAAATGCCAATAGTTTTCCCCTTTTAAGTCGAATTGCTCTTAGGTCAAGCTGCTCTTAAGCTGGGATACCACTGTATATGATTTTTGCTTTGGAATGAATAGAGCCATTGAGTTTGCTATATTTTATTAAAAAATCTAATTACTTGTTTTTCTGATCCAAAGTGTTTACCTTTTGAACACTATCTCACCAAGCAGAATTGGTTGATACATTTAGGCTACTAGAAAATTCACAACAACATTGCTAATATTTCGGGGGCAAAAACCCCTTCCTCAGATCAGTACCAATAGGTTATAAGATGGCAAAAGATGGAATTGCCAGGAGTTATTTCTTAGATGTAAGGTCCTTGGCAAGATGGGGGGGGGGGACAGGCAGTTTCTTAGTTGAGGCTCGGAGCTTGGATTTCTTAGGCTACTCTGACGAAGGGGTTTTCACCCTTGAAATATTGGCAACATTTTTGTGAATTTCCTAGTAGCCTAAAGGTATCACCTGTTCCACTTTTGTATTTGTTTTTTGTGAGGGCTACACAACTCCTCAACTTGTTTTGCTTATTTCACCATAGTGATCTGTACCCTTCATTGGGTCCATTATAAACTCCGCCTCTGTCCAAGCGCACAGCTGTCTTCCTTTAGATGCTTAAGGGTATAACTGTTAAGTATATTTTATTTTCCCCCTAGACGTAAGCAATTAGGGCAACAGAAAACAGCCCACGGAATGCTCTGAAGGAGAGATCTACAGACAGCAGATCTGGCCATAGCAAACAGCTAGTTGATCCCCTGACACTGCTCTGAGCGAGAGCTATTGCTAGCTGCGGACACGGCAACGGACAGACATGTACACAAAGCCATTGCAATTAAAGGCTGGCACTGTGACATAACTGATGGCTTACCCAGATGCTAGCAGTCGGCACCACAAACCCACGGGGCACACGCTGAAATGATGAACAGGCACGGAACACAAACAAATCATACTAAAACTGAGAAAGGAAGATCAGGAGAAAGAGGTCAGAAGCCCTTCCAGAATAAACTCCAGGTGTGGAGTGTGTTCCTTCAAATAATGGGAGATTCAGTATGGGGGTCGTGGTGGTGGAATTCTTTAGATGTTAACTCCCCGAATTCCTCAGTCATTGTGTGGTTAGGGGATTCTGTGGATGGGAGTTGTAGCCCAACCCCCTTCTCCGATATTTCTAGAAGCAATGACATATGATCAACAGGATCAGATTGCCACAGGGAATTTCTGCAGATGTTGCTTGCTGGACAATCTATTCCAGCTAAAACCTCTCCTTCCGAACTGCTGTTAAAAATATAGGAGCCCTCCCCTTGTGGTTTGTAGGCCATCCTAGATCTCAGGAAGGTGTCCCACAGCCCAAAGACACACATGCCATGCACACAAACAGACCTCAGCCTTACTTTGCTTATGTCTTTAAAAGACAACTGAAGACCTGGATGTTTAGACCGGCTTTCCCTGACGACACATTACCACTGTTGCTGATCATCTTAATCCGCCGCTGTCTTGTCCTTCTTTTACGTCATTTTTGATTTCTATTTGTCATTGCTTTCTTAATTGTTGATTTAATTATAGTTTTATTCTTATTCATTTTTATTTATACAGGCTTTGAGATGATATTTGGTTTCTTCCTGCTCTTGGCTAGAGGGAAGCAAACCTAGAGGCCTGAAAGATATCACAGATATATGTCTTCTTGCCCTCTGCCTCCATTAAAGGTAAAGGTAAAGTCCTCCTCCCCCCCCACACACACGTGTGTGCTAGTCATGTCCAACTCTAGGGGCAATGCTCATCTCTGTTTTCAAGCCAAAGAGCCAGTGTTGTGGAAGTGCTAGACCATGTGGCCGGCATGGCTGCAAGGAAACACTGTTTACCTTCCCACTTTTTACGGCAGTACCTATTTATCTACTTGCATTTACTTGCTTTCAGACTGCTAGGTTGGCGGGTGCTGGGGATAACAGCGAGAACTCACTTCGCCTGCGTAGCACCCGGGATTCGAACTGCTGAACTACCAACGTTGCAGCCAACCGTTTCAGTACTCTAGTCCGCTGAGCCACCACACGCCTCTTCTGCCACCACCACATCCACATTTTTTTCTTTACTGAGTCGATCCATCTCCTACAACAGTGGTGGCGAACCTTTGGCACCCCAGATGTTTTGGACCACAATTCCCAGAATTCGAAGACTAGATTGCCTATGACAAAGGATTGTGGGAGTTGTCGTCCAGAACATCTGGAGTGCCTAAGGTTTGCCACCACTGCCTTACAACCTTCAACTGTCCTTTGCACTGTTGGCTATTTTTGGCATGTGAAGCACCCAAAGTAAACTAACTTTAAGATAGTGCCTATGAGAGATATGGAAACTCTCCCGGTAACTCTGCAGTCTTCAAAATGTTAGGAGGTGAACGAGTATTCAGTAAGGAGTCCTTTCCCTCCAATTTACTTTGGACTTTGCTTAGGGGAAACTTCTGACCATGAAACTCCTCTGCATCAACAAGATGGCCATGCCTAAGTCTCTGGTTTTCTTGCCAGTGCTGACTCAAGAGGCTCCAAGGAATATTGCTTGTTTTCCCTTCACTTGACACATTCCCCTAAGTCACTGATGCTGAACAGCCCTTCTCCCTATTCTTAATAAAACTCTGATATTTGGCATTTTAAAGCTGCAATGCCTCACACACAGGCAAGCAGTCACTGTCACTAAATTTAATTTAAGACTACCTTGGCCTTAAACAAATACAAATGGGATTCTACACCATTTGTTTTACTCTTTCAGAGGAGCCAATGGCCCCTGAAGCCCTAGTTGCACAAACACAAACACATACATACACATAATAGACCAATAATGTGGAAGTACACATGAGCCACTTCATTCAAATTAGTAAGTCACCTGCCTGGTAAAAAGGGGAAAGTAATTTATATGTGCCCCGTGGCACAGTGGTTATGCTAAAGTACTGCAGTCAATCCTCTGCTCACAACCTGAGTTTGTACCCAAGTTCAAGTAGCTGGCTCAAGGTTGACTCAGCATTCCATCCTTCCAAGGTTGATAAAATGAGCAACTAGCTTAATGGAGGGGGCGTGTCTTTGCTTACTTGGTATAAACTGCATAGAGCACTCTAGCACTATGCAGGGAGATACAGTGGTACCTCGACTTACGAATTTAATCTGTTTTGAATGCATACTCTTAAATTGAACTACTCTTAAGCCGGGGTACCTATCTAAAAAAATGAGAAAAAAAGTGAAAAAAATCCAAAAATGGAAACATATTTGTAAGTCGAGCAGACCATATCTGAATTTATAAGGTAGCAGTTAAAATGCCAACAGTTTTCTGCTCTTAAGTCGAATTGTTCTTAAGTCGGGGTACCACAATATAAGACAAAACATCAATAACAACCACAACACGATAGTAGAGAACATAAGTGTAAAACTGTGTTCTAAGTTTGGGCTGAAGAAGTTGTTTAGTTGCCCATCAATGTTTTATTTTTTTAACCAGGTAAGCTAAACATACCTTCTAATTGCTTTTTGGGGCTCAAATGAAAGTATATTAAAGGCTCCTGTAAACACCCCAATGGAGAGAATCTGACCTGGAGTGGTTCTGCATTACTGCCACATTGTCATGTTCCCACGTCCAACTAAGTCACTAGTTGCAGATTATCCCCCACTCCATGAGTTGGCTGAAGATCTGGAGAGACTTGTTTTTGTATGTGGGTTCTTGTTTTTAGTCCAACATAAATGGGAGGGGAGGCTTTAGACATTTCTGGGCCTGTGGCTGCAAATAAAGATTGTTGTTGTACTGCCACATTGGTAATAGACTGCAATTCCAAACAGTTGTGTACACTTCTAGAAGAGATGCATAGATATGCAGACAAACAGGCAAAGCTAGGCATTGAATCCCAATTCAGGAGCCACCTTTATGAAAAGACTCACCACATAAGAACAGAAGAACATAAGAAGAGCCATGCTGGATCAGCCCAAAGGCCTATCTAGTCCAGCTTCCTGTATCTCGCAAAATGTGGCCCCGCAAAATGTGTCTGGGAGCGCACAAGACTAGATATCTGTCTCCTGATACTACTCCCCTGCATCTGGCCCTTGAAGTACCCTGGTTTTAAGCCTGGAGATTACACATCTCCATCATGGTTTGTAACCTGTGATGGACCTTTCCTTCAGGAATCTATCCAATCCCCTTTTGAAGGCATCCAGGCCAGATGCCATCACCACATGCTGTGGCAAGGAGTTCCACAGACTAACAACATGCTGGGTCTGTTCTCACTCTACCAACCCTCAATTTGAGTGGATGTCCCCTTGTTATGGTATTTTGTGAGAGTGAGAAGAGCATCCCTCTATCCACTTTACTCATGCCCTGCATTTATTTTGTACGTCTCAATTATATCCCCCTCAGGTGCCTTTTTTTCCAGACTAAAGAGCCCCAAATGTTGTAGCCTTTCCTCATAAGGGAGGTGCCCCAGCCTAGTGTTCATTTTAGTCGTTCTCCTCTGCACCTTTTCCCCTTCCACTATGTCTTTTTTGAGATGCGGTGACCAGAATTGTATGCAATACTCCAGGTGCGGTCTTACTATCGTTTTGTTCAATGGCATTATAATGTTGGCTGTTTATTTTCAATCCACTTTTTGATGATCCCTAGCATGGAATTGGCCTTCTTCACCGCTGCCACACACCGGATAGACACCTTCATGGAGCTGTCCACCAGCACACCAAGATCTCTTTCCTGATCCGTCACGGATAACTCAAAGAGCCCATGAGTTGATAGATAAAGTTTTGATTTTTTGCCCCAATATGCATTACTTTACATTTGGCTACATTAAAACACATTTGCCATTTTGCAGCCCATTCCCCCAGTTTGGAGAGATCCTTCTGGAGCTCTTACAGTCTTCTCTGGTCTTCACCACTCGGAAAAGTGACAGGGGGTTGGACTGGATGGCCCTTGAGGTCTCTTCCAACTCTATGATTCTATGACTGGGATCTCATGGTTGTTGTGGGTTTATCGGGCTATTTGGCCATGTTCTGGAGATTTTCTTCTTCCTGATGTTTTGCCAGACTCTGTGGCTGGCATCTTTAGAGGGCAGGAGCACAGGGAGCTAGAATTTTCTCTGTGCTGTAGTGCAGAGTGTGAGTTTGTTGGGCATTTGTAGCTGTGGGATAGAGATTTTTGTCCTATAAATACCCAACAAATGTACACAACAAACCCTTAACAACCATCTATGTGGGGAGAGTTTGCATTGCTTTGGATCTAATTAACTGGTTGGAAACCCTTCTCTCTATATATCTTGTTTAAAATTAAATAAAACAAATTTTATTCTTCTGATGATGTTGGGCCACCAAAAGATGCAAATAAAATAAGGAACAGCAGTGTATTTATACCATAATGTATCAAAGAGAGAAGGGGTAGTGGAGGGAGGCAGGCTAAACAAACTGTAGTCAAAATATGAAGCTTATTTAAAGCATAAAATTCCATACATGTCTATCTCCAGTTGTCAGAAGTAAGCATGCAAACAACAACAATGCTAATACTAAACCAATTTTCACTGAAAAATATTTTTTCCAGCTATCGCTTCTAACCATTACATGTTTCAACATTCTAATTCAGTGAATTAATTTCTACAAGAATTTCTTCAACAAATGAAGAAAAATCAAAATCAAATACTATATTGCATTATCTTTATTCCTCAGAATGGAATATTGCAACCACAGAGAACTTCAGGTCAATTAAGCATAACCTCCTTGGTTTATGTGTGTCTCGGTAACAATTAATCAACACATGTTTCTCATGACACAAGGACAATTGCCAGGCACTGAGTTGGACAATTATTCCTGCAACTAGGCATTGTCATAATGGCTTGTGAAGATCTGATACAACCACAAGACGTACAAGCAAATGACATAAATGCACACATATTTTCTCTTCGGGGGAAAAAATATTGAAACTGCTCAGAAAGTTAGTGATGACACACACAACTATTGATAAACATCAGTGGCTCAAATTTATAAAATACATTAAAATACTATTTTATTAGCTGTGGAAATCAGAAAATAATATCATTCTGGTGACTCAAGGGATTCTTTCCGTGCAAGGTATCCCAATAATCCTCAAACTCTCAAATTTTGATTAGGTGGAAGGAATGATCCCCAAGTTCTTATTGACACGTGAATTAATTTTGACGGAGACAAATATCCCAAGGAATTAAGGTTTTCAGAAGATGAAGTCAGTCACTTTTAAAAATCCATCTGAAATTGCCTCAGAAGCATGGATTACCAACATAGATCCCATTCCAGCAGGAAGAAAAAACTGCAGAGAAGAAATAAGCTAGACTGAGGTTTCTTCTCAAGATGGAATCCTTGACGTGAGGTCCACCTCAGGTGAGCTGGCCCCTTGTCCTTTGTAGTCTCTAAAAGCAGCTGGCATGGGGAATTTCTGAGTGAATAAGAAAAAGGCATAATGCCATCTATGGTACCAGATGAAGTGACATCACTATAGTGAGCTATTTCATGAGAATCACCCATATTCCCTTCTCAGCTAAGGTCCTGTTGATGCCTCAGCTTTCGATGAGGCTTTTAAGTGAGACAGGCTATCAGCATGTCTTTCAACTCTGCCTTCAGGCCTTGTTTATTGCTAAATCTATATCCTGTCTTCATGACGTAAAAGTCCATATACAGCCTGGGAGGAAACCCCAAGCCCTCATTCAGGTTCCTACCAAACAAAACTGTGAAGGTGGAACAAGCAGAGTTGTGTGGGAGTTCTTTGAAGATCTCAAAGCAGGCAGCTTCATATAGCCAGATATGGGCTTTAATACATCAAAGTTATATGGCACGTTCAGTTCAAGAGACTCAACTCATTTCTTCTTTCCATCAAAACTGAAGTGGCTTGTTCTCACTCTGAACTATTTTCTGTTTTTGGTCACAGAGCCTCTCCACGCTGGCATGTACAGTGGTACCTCAACTTACGAATTTAATCTGTTCCGAATGCATGCTCTTAAGTCGAACTACTCTTAAGTTAGGGTACCTATCTAAAAAATTGAAAAAAATAAGTTAAAAAATAAAAAAAAGTAAGTCAGACAGACCATATCTAAAATGTGTAAGGCGGCAGTTAAAATGCCAACAGTTTTCCACTCTTAAGTCGAGCTGCTCTTAAGTTGGGATACCACTGTATAATAGTTATGTTATATGGCTCCTTGATAGCACTGTTTGGTGCAAGGGTGGGGCAAGACCTTGTCTGCTTGTGTTTCTACTTAAAATGATTCATCCATCCCCTTCAAGAGCTGGTGTATAACTTTCTGTCACAGGGCTAGAGCATGCAATGCTTTGGGGGATGATTATTGAGGTGCAGACTAGCTCTCTGTTCAGGGTTAGGGGACTGGCAGTTGAATTAAAATAGTTTGCATTGAAGATAAGGACTTTTATTAAAGCAATGGCCAGATCACACCAAATTCCACAGTGTGAACTGGCCCAAATAAAGTTGAGCAAACTGAAGCTTAGCTCAGAGATAAGAGAGTGAACCACGGCTTGCTTCAAGTGGAAGAGCTGTGGAAAATAAGGATGTAACAGTTCTCACTCTCAGCAATTTTCTAAGGCCCCAATCACACGACCGTCTTGGTGCTGTGTTTGCTGCGAATGACTGCACAGCAAAAGATCGTGCCTCCACTCCAAGGTGCAGCATTTTGGCTCCCTAGGCAACCACACCCCCTGAAATGCACTTTAACCGTGTCATCCTATACCACCACTAGAGGTTCGATCAAATTACTCCCCTTAATGATGCGTAGTTTTTACTGCAGCAATTGCAGTGTGGCCGGTGAAAATTTGCACAATTTCAGTCTCCCCCCCCCCCTTTTTCTGCCTCTTTCTGCTGTCCTACTTTAATAATCAATCATGCAACTGAATTACTGGTACACCGGCATGCCTCCATCACTTTTGCAGCAGACCGCCAGCAGCATGATGAAGAAAAGTGGATCAATAAACAGGGAAAAGATGCACATTTGGCAAGACGGGACACACAGAAAGAAGTATAATACACCCCTGCCATCAGGGTGTTAACTGTGCACCAAATGTCATGTGATCACCCACAATTTTAGTACACATCAAATTCTGATGCACAGTTAATAGCCATGCGACCGAGGCCTTGGCCTCTCTTTGCCAAGATTCCCCACTGAGAGTTCATCCTGCATCAGCAAGATTTCCTGGGTTTGTTTTCAATTTATGTTTGTTCTGTCATTTTGCCCAACATGCTGTACAGTACAAATGGCCCATATTTTTGAAGCTTAACACCCTTCTACACCCCCTGTTGGTTTCCCCATGAAAAATTGCAACGACCCCCACATGTAACCCCACAAAATATTAGCTCAGCCCAAAGGGGTGGGACTAAGAAAGAGCAGGGCATTGAATAAAAGTTTTGAATCAGAAAAAGCAAGAGAACTGAAAAGGCCAGAGCTGGTGTTGCCATTTAGATGGCCAACACCCTTGCCAACTTGGTCTAAGTATAATCCCTATATATTTGTGTTGGAGGGATAAATCCACATAAGGATTTCAAGTACAGTACATGTAATTAAACTGATATTTTATTAAGATTCTGCATGTGAAGTTAATTCTTTTTTTTTTAATGTTAAGAATACCAACCTAGTTGAGGAAGGTATCTTAAGCTTCTGTCCTGAATTCAAAATAGACTTTGCCATTCGACAAGCAACTTCTGTACTGATGCTGTTGCCAAGGTCTTGGGTGCACAAATTATTGTTATGATCAATGCCTATATTGTCCATTATGTAACTGTGAAAAAGAAGAAGCTTGTTTTGTGAAATTGTCTGGAAGTTGAGACACAGCAACTGGACTTCTCTTTGAGAGCAAAAAGTTTTGCTACTCATCCAAGCAGCTTTGTCAGTCTGCTTGGATGAGTAGTGAAAGGTTTCGATCGCACAATAAAAGAAGTCTAGTTGCCATGACTCAGCTTCCAGATATCCTCTCCTGGATGACTGAGAATCTTCACAGAGATTTTATGAATTTGAGACTGGGGCTATTTGTTTGCTTAGATCTTGATTGATGAACCTTCTAAACACAAATTCACTAAACTGGAAGTTGAGTCATGGCAACTGGACTTTTTTTCTTGAGAGATTGGAATATTTTGCTGATCATCCAAGCAGCGTCATCAGTCTGAGAAAGGTTAGTGGTGAGTTCTCCATTTTATAGTTCACTTAGATTTCACATCACCCTGGTATGAATAGGCTCGTTGAACTTATGGGCCTTATTCAGATCAGGTGAAATCTAGATGAACTAAAAAATGGAGGACTCACCACTAACCTTCCTCAGACTGATGAAGCTGCTTGGTTGAACAGTGAAATGTTTCAGTCTCTTAAGAAAAGAAGTCTAGTTGCAATGACTCAACTTCCAGATTTATTTACAGCTGTATTTTGTATAAAGGAACTAATTTGTTCCAAATGAAATTCTGGTAAGAAAATTTCCCTTTGTACAAATTTCCCATAGGAATGCATCGAAAACGGATTGATCCCTAATCGTGAACATTTTTCTGTTGTATGGATTTGTCCCATAGGTGATTCTGTTAAGCAAATTTCCCCCTATCTCCGGAAATGTTTTCTTTTAAGTGGATTTTCTGTTAAACAAACCCGAAACAAACTGTATTTATTTATTTTATTTTAGAGTACTTGTATCCCGCCTTTCTCCTTGAAAGTCACATTGAAAAAGGGACTGGTTTATTTTCCATGTCTTGGGGCAATGGTCTCAAACTACAGGAAAAGAGATTCAATTTAAACATTAGGAAGAATTTCATGACAGTTAGAGCTGTTCGGCCCTTGAGGTCTCTTCCAACTCTATGATTCTGTGGAAAGGGACCTAAGGCGGCTTACAGTAATGAGGGATAATATATAGTCCAGTACAATTAAGACATGCTCAGTATTGAGAACAGGGAATTGAGGGACATCGTAGAGCATTAATAGACAACATTATATTAAAGCTACAAGAGATGGTGAGCAGTTAAAAGGACAGCAAAGTTCCATTGTGAATACAGTGGACCCTTGTATAACAAAGGGTTTGTATAACATAAAATCTGTACAACATAAAAATTCCGGAGATAGGGGAAATTTGCTTAACAGAATCACCTATGGGGCAAATCTGTACAAGATAAAAATGGGATTACTCCTTTTTCAATGCATTCCTATGGGAAATTTGTATAAAGGAAAATTTGCTTAACATAATTTCATTTGGAACAAATTAATTCCTTTATACAAGGTCCCACGGTATTTGTTCTCAAGGTTCATCAGTCAAGATCTAAGCAAACAAATAACCCCAAAGAACTAAAAAGGTAGATATTTGCAGCTAGGCATTTCTTCCAGAAAACACTCATAACCACAAAACCTCCAGGAAATCCCATGATATTTCCTGTACAACGGGTCGTGGGTGCAAGCATCTGACAAAGAAAAAAACTTACATCTCCAAGAAAAGAGTGGTGTGTTTTCTTGGTTTTTCTGAGAGAGGGAAGCTGCAAGATTCATAGCTCTGGCACAAGGAACCCTTCTCCATACTATCAAAAGTGTTTTCCCAATTAATAAAGGGGGGTAGGGAAAGCCCATAGGACTTCATAACGCTCCTCATGCTGTTCTATCAGAATGTTTGTTTAGTTTATCCATCTGACCGTAATTGCTTAATTATGTTAGCAGCAAACTTCTTAAGTTTTTTTTAACTCCGAAAACTTGCAAAAAGCCTTCAAAGCTGTGCTGGTACAACAATGTCGCTCTCTGTGAAATGCAAGGTTCTTCTGTATATAACAGTGTGGCACTGAACAATTCTGACACCGTAGGCACCAAAGCAATGTGATAAAATTATAGGGTGCTTTAAATTGTTCCCTGGATTAGCACCAGTTAATTTGGGAGGACTATTTCTGTGCGGGCAAATTGTGTTTCTAGTCTAACATTAAAGGATGATTCAGACAGTCAAGGAGCAATCAAGTACCAAATTTCCATCAACTTGGGATTTTGTGAGGTTCACATCAATCATCATAAACTGGCCCATAGGAAGATAGCAGACCTGTGTTTTGTTTCTCTGATTGATTTTCCCCTTCTCACACAGAGCCGTTGAATAAGAAGAAAAGCAGAGGAACCCAGAAATCTAAAAAAGTTCCATGTTTTTTTTCTGAGTTGTTGCTGTTCCACTTAAGGGTGTTCTCTTCTCTTCTCATTTCCTTTTGGATTCTACTTTGAGAATTCTCCATTTCCATGGCAAAATTCCATGAGCTCCCCTCTTCTAGGCTTTGTGTTAGGGTTCCTCCTGCAGTGCTTTTTTGGGGCGCTCTTACACGACCCCTAAAATCCGAGGCAAAGGGCTCCCAGATCCGGAGCTTAAAAATGTTTTCCCACCAGCTCCGGACTTTAAAAAAAAATTAAGTATGACCACACCCACCTAAGCGCATCCAGCGCACTTTTCAAGTACCTGGCCTCAAGGAGGTAAAAAAATCTTCCGATGCGGATTGTAAAGCTGTGAATGCCGGGCTCCCTTGCCTTCTGCTTGTTTTTTGTCCCCGCCGCCCCTTTAAGAGACAGGAATCACTACGGGGCTGCTCAGGGCTGCTTTGACCGGCAGACGGAGGTGAGCCTGCATTTTTTCTCCCTTTTTTTCTCCCTCCCCTCATGCAGATAGGAACAATTGAGTGCAGAGGGGTGGGAACACAGGAAGAGCGACAACCCCCGACGATCTCTGGTCCGAATTTAAGTTGCCACTGGATTTTAGAGGTTGTGTAAAAGCGCCCTTGGAGAGAGGAAGTGGTTCAGTGATCCCCAGTGGTTTCCTTGCTCTTTATCCTCTAGAGAGGGCACCTGCTGAAGAACCAACAACATCAAGAAGCTTTCCTGACGGTGCAGCACTCTGCCCAAGGCAGAGAGGCGGATGGGGTGCTACTCTTCAGGAAAGGGAGGATCGAAGAGCAGTTTTTTGAATTTCTTGCAGCAACAACGAGGGTGCTGTGGCCATGAGAAATTCAAAAGCCTGCTCTTTGATCTTTGCTTTCCCAAAGGGGTAGCACCCTTGCTTTTCGGTCCTCGCTTTCCCGAAGGGTAGCACCCGAAGCATTTGTAACCCAAGGTACCACTGTATTCAGGTTAAATTGCTGTACTTGCACTTTGCAAAATAATAATAATAATAATAATAATAATAATAATAATAATAATAATAA
>JAHTLZ010000045.1:1013825-1034552 GCA_023846285.1 Phrynocephalus versicolor
AATAATAATAATAATAATAATAATAATAATAATAATAATAATAATAAATAAAATAAGTGGGTTTTGAATCACAGTTTGGGCACTCGGTCTCTAAAAGGTTTGCCATCACTGATCTAGGCCATTTTACATGTTAACTCCGTAGCCAGCCACTAAACTATGGTCCTTCTCCAGCATAAAGCCAAGCTTTGTATACTGTTATCTTCCTTGCTTCTTTTAAGCAGGGAAGTGCAAACTGTATATGAAATGTTTTCCTATGGTCGTGTGATCCCTATGGACTGCTTCGCCAAGCCCAGTGAATGTGGAACCCTTAAGAAAGTGACTGTGCTTATTAAGCCTAGAAAAGGAGAGGAATTGGGTTTCTATTTCTGTTTACAACCCATTTCATTTCATTGCTACGCCATTACCCCACACTCTGTATAGGGCCTGTTCTTAAACTTGAATACGGCTGTATATTATTGTAAGCTGCCTTGGGTCCCTTTTCGAAGGAGCAAGCAAGGTAAAAATATTCTAAATAAATAAATAAATAAATAAATAAATAAATAAATAAATAAATATTGTTAAGTCCCATGCTGTTCCATGCTGAAACTTATATTCCATGCATCTGAGGAAGTAGATTGTACATCTTGTGTTCAAATAAATTGGTTAGTTTTAATGGGGCACAATATATTTGTGGGGTATTTTTATTTGTTTTATTGCTGTTTTTATATTCTTACACTGGCTGAAACAGGGTAACAAGGCTTCCTCTTTGAAATTTATTCTAGAATTAGGCCCTTAATATCTTGATTTGGGGAAAGGAATTTCAAGGTATTTAGGGGTTATGGGGTTCTTTTAAAAATACGCTTTATGCATTTGTAACACATTTTTTGTAATTTTTAAAGGATCTTAAAGCAACACCCTGAGTGGCATCCTGTTGGCAGAGTTATAGCTGAGGAAGGATTATGATGTCATCATCAGGGTCAGACTTCCAGTAATGAAAGATTTCATTATCTCCTGCAGATGTTCTGCCCTTTCCTCACATGGAAGCTCTGGGATGGGTGTAGAAAGTCTTTAAATACCCTCAAAACACCACCACTGGATTAAGGGCCTTTTCACACCACCCCTAAGATCCGCTGGCTACATAAATTCGGACCAGAGATCTTGGTGGTTCGTTGCTCTTCCTGCGTCCCCACCCCTCCACACTTCTTTGCTCCTGTCTGCATGAGGGGAGGGAGAAAAAAGGGATAAAATAATGCAGGCTCTCCTCCGTCTGCCAGTCCAAGCCACCCCGAGCCCCGTCGTCGTCCTGATTCCTTCTCTTAAAGGGGCGTGAGGAAAAAAAAACAGCAAGAAACAGAAGCGAGGAGAGCCCGGTACTCTAGGTTACATCCAGATCTGGGATTTTTCACCCTCGGAGAGCAGGTACCTGAAAAGTGCGCTGGGACGCGCTTAGGTGGGCGTGGTCGCACTTAATTTTCTATAAACTCCGGAGCTGGTGGGGAAACAATTTTAAGCTCTGGAGCTGGGAGCCATTTGCGGCTGAGTTTAGGGGTCATGTACAACTACCCCAAGGTTCCGGCAAGGGAGAATTCATTAGTGAAGGCTTTCCTCCTCCTGTCAAAAGGATACCTTGGCTTCCATGGGAAAAAAGAGATAATTTGCAAGTCAGAAAAGACAAAGGAAGAAGGAAGTATTTCATTATACAGTAATGTACAGTATATATTAAAAAATCCCCCCTGTGCATAACAGCATCACCTGATTCTCTGATAGACATCAATGTTATGAGTCCAATTCCCTGACATTTTGGAGTAAAGAGATTTTTGTGATGTTTCACCGATCAATATGATGTACCATCAAGCTCTGGTACCAGGGAGCACATATTTCATTAATATCTAATTTGCTATTGTTTAATTAGGCATTTAGTATCTAATTTGGCATTGTTTTGCTTGCTTTCTTTAATCATCATTTTCTTCTTTTCTTTGATAGCAAAAACAGTAAATCTTTTTTTTTTTGGGGGGGGGGGAGGTAAATGTCTTTGCAATCGTGTTTTAGAAAGATAATTCCATGGAAACCAAGAGAGAAGTACACTGGTATTTGGAACGAATACAAAATATATAGAATTCAATTTTTCATTTACCTACTCGGTCGGCACTTTCCAGACCTGAACATAAGCCCAGATTCACTTGCAATTGGAAATATGTATGTCTTGGAGCTTACAATGCCATTCAAGAATGAAAAATGTGCTTGGGAGGAGCATTTGAAAAATGTGCACCGAAAATGCATCCATCTGAAAAAACATCCACACACAATGTTCAATCACTGGGAGAATTCATACAGGAAACATGCCTGTTTGAAAAATATGAACATTTTGACAAATATGCCTAGATAAGTAGGGCCATCTTTCCTTCTTTTCTTTTATGCATTCAGCCAAGGATGTTCTCATAGACTGATGTGGTCTCAGGTCAGGACATGCTAATGTGAATCTCTTTGAGTCTGGGTTCGATTCAGTCACCCGTCCTTAGCCAACACAACATAGAATTGTAGAATCATTGTAGGGTTGGAAGGGACTTTGGACATCTTCTAGTTCAACCCCCTGCTCAAGGCAGGAGACCTCATACCATCCAAGACAGATGGCTGACCAATCTTTTCTTCAAAACCTTGAGGGATCGGGCACCCACAAAACTGGGAGGCAAGCTGTTCAATTAGATTACAAACCGAACCACGCGAGCCCAGGTGGGCCTCAGAACCGGCTGATACACGCAGATCCAATTGCTTTACCTTCCTCTGTCTTGCACAGGGTTAAAATCCAATGAGGAAGCATGCTGCAAAAGTCATCTGTACTAGATCTGTGATGCTGGCCAATCAGGAGCTGTGCAAAGAAAGGCATCATTCCACCTCCCTCTCTGATTGGCCAGCAGCACAAAGCAGGAAAGATGACGTCGCAGTGTGCTTCCTCGTTGGATTTTAACCCTGGGTCAGACAGAAAAAGGTAAAGTAATTGGATCTGCATATATCAGCCAGTTCTGAAGACCACATGGGCTCGTGTGGTTTGTTTCATAACCTACTGGTTCCAAAACGAAATGTCCATCCCTATGTTCAACTGTTTAATGGCTCTCACCATCAGGAAATCCAAGTTTGCAATGAGTTTCCACCCATTGGTTCTTGTCATAAGACTAATGTCAGACTAAAGCACAAACCATGGGTTCCAAGGATAGATTCCTACCTCCAGGTGTGTGAAACAGTCAAGTAAGCCCGATCCATCTTAGAATTAGAAAATAATTGATTTGGAAGGGGCTTATAAGGTCATCAAGTCCAATCCACCACTTGATCTTGTGGATAACCTCGTATACATATTTGTTTTATATGTACTCCGTGATGCTGTTCAGTTATTTATAGGCTCCAGACTAGAGACGGGCACGAAACGAACAATTTTTGTTTCCGCTTTCATTTTTTCATTTCGTTACGTAACGAAATGACAAACGAATTTTGTCTCTAAATTGAAATGAAACGAACAGAAACACCGGAAATTTTGTTGTGCGTTTCGTTTCCGTTACTGCAATATGAGTGAATTGCTTAAAATCCTTTAAAAAATCACAAAAAATGAAATAAACGGTAATGGAATGGTAACGAAACAAATGAAAACAAAAACAATTTTTTTGCAAAAATTCGCAAAAAACGGAAACGAAACAAAACGGACCCTCCAAACGACAAACGACAAACGAAATGCCATTTTTTTATTCGTGCCCATCTCTACTCCAGACATAAAAATGATTTTTTTAAAATTTTATTTTTGATGGGAAAAGGCAGCTTATAATTATGACATCAGTCAAGTGGTCTGATGGACCTCAGGACTGGAAACCAAGCCCTATGATGAAAGACAAAGAACTGGGCATGATTAACCTAGAAAGGAAAAAAAAAGACTGAGGGAAGATATAATGGCAATTTTCAAGCACCTGAAAGGGCCTGAGTCTGTTCTTGAGTATCCCTGAGTGCAGGACATGAAATAATGGGCTCAAGTTAGAGGAAACTAGATTTAGACCAAATATCAAGGGGAAAAAACCTCAACTGTTACAGAAGTACAATAGAACCGTTTGCCTCAGACGGTGGTGGGTGCTTGAACACTGGAGGCATTCGAGAGAAAATTGGAAAATTGCTTTGATTTGTATTCCTGCACTGAGCAGGGGGTTGGACTCAGTGACTTTATAAGTGACCTTCCAACTCAGTTATTCTATGATTCTAGAGTATCAGCTAGATTCAGGCCTATGTTAAAAAAAAACCTGCCTAACTAATTTGTTTATTATTTATTTATTTTAGAGTATTTTTACCCCACCTTTCACCTTGGAAAAAGGACTCAAGGCGGCTTACAGAAAGAGGGATAATATACAGTCCAGTACAATTAAGACATGTTCAAGTATTTGAGAACAAGGAATTGAGGGACATCTTACAGCATTAAAAGACAAGATTACATTAAAGCTACAAGTGAATGTGAGCAGTTAAAGAGGAGTTACGTTCCATGTAAAGTTGTGAGTGATGGAATCTAACATTGAAAACATAGTGTCAATGTAAATCCATAAGGTTCTAAGTAGTTATAAAGACAAAGTCTATGTGATCCTGTAGATTCATATAAAAGACACATAATAGGTAGACCATCATTCAGGGAAAGCAGGCAAAGAGAAAGGTCTTTGCCTGTTTACAGAAAGACAACAGCAGTCTTGGCCTCTAGTGGGAGGGAGTTCCAGAGTCTGGATGCAGCAGCAGAGAATGCCCTTTAAGGGTTTGTCGCTGTTCCTGTGTTCCCACCCCCTCCGCACTCCTGGCTGCTGGCTGCGTGAGGGGAGGGAGAAAAAAAGAAAGAAAAGAATGCCGGCTTACCTCCGTTCTGCCGGTCTCGCTCTGTTCCCGGCAGCATTCAGATCTCTTAAAGGGGCGGGGGGCAAAACAACAACAAACAGAAGCGAGGAGAGCCTGGCACCCACTATGTTAGATCCGCATCAGGGATTGTTCACCCCCGGAGAGCAGGTACCTGAAAAGTGCACTGGGACGCGCTTAGGTGGGCGTGGTGGCACTTAATTTTCTGTAAACTCCGGAGCTGGTGGGGAAACAGTTTTAAGCTCCAGAGCTGGGAGCCATTTGCTGCAGAGTTTAGGGGTCGTATGAAAAAGCTCTGTGTTATCTGCCCATGGGTCAGCATGTAGAAGACTTTTTACTATTCTGAAAAGCTGACCTGCGTGATTTTTGCGCCAAATCAATGGTGGTAGAGAAAAATGATGTCTTTGCTGCCTCCACTGCCTTGGAGTAAGCCTTCCAAAGGTCTTTCACTGTTTCTTTGTCTGTTTCAGTCTGGGTTTTCTGCCATCGCCTTTCAGCTCTAGGGGCCACCCATTTCAATTGTGTCAACTCCCCAGTAAACCAGGCAGCCAATTTGGGGTCTATTTTGAAGAGGGAGACGTTTAGGAGCTATCCGGTCAATGGCTTTGCTCATTTCCCCACTCCAGAGTTCAATCAAGGATTCAATAGAATCACCCATCAGAGGTAGGAAACTCCCCAAGGGTGGTTAAAAAATCATCTGGATTCATCAACCTTCTGGGACATATTGCTTTTGTCTGACTTCCCTCCTGCCCAGGCTCTGAGTTACAGCGAGCCTAAAGCACATCATATAGTCATCTGTCCAGGACAATGGGTCTACAGAAATTTACCTCAATGTCCCCACTGTGCATATCATGGCAGAAGACCAGGAACAAGGTGTGGCCTGCAGGTTGGTTTGAGTTGTATACCATTTGGGCCAGACACATTGTTGACACGGAAGCCATGAAGTCTTCAGATACCCCTGACAGAGCTGGGTCAGCATGGATGTTAATGTCTCCCAGAATGATGAGTTGAGGGGACTCTAACATCAGCACTGTTATCAATTCAGTAAGCTGAGATAGAGAAGTTGTGTCACGGGGAGGGCGATACACCAAGAAAATTCCTATTTTGTCCCTGGCTCCTAATTTTAAGTACATACATTCAAAACCAGGAAATTGGGGAACATGGCATCTAGCAAGAGGGATGGAGTTGCGGTAGACTATTGCCACTCCACCACACCATCCCCCTGGTCTCCCTTCTTACCATTCTGCCCTTGTTCTAGGCAACTAAGTGATTTCATAGTTTATATCCTGCATTTCTCATAAGCCAACAAACTCCCATCCCAATTCTCTCAGATAAGCTGAGAGAGACCTAGACCAGCACCACCCGCCTGAATTTCCTGGATCAGTGGATCCAGAATCCAGATCTTCCCAGTCCAGTTGCTGAATCATGACACCACCCTGGCTCTCATAAGACAAGCATGGAAGCTAGGTGAACTAACTGAGAGAGAGAGAGAGAGAGAGAGAGAGAGAGAGAGAGAGAGAGAGAGAGAGAGAGAGAGAGAGAAGAGAGAAGAGAGAAGAGAGAAGAGAACATTTGAATCCAAATGGATAGACCCTGATAATTCACCAGAAGAGCCTGGAGTACTTTGGGAATAATCACCATGAAACATTTTCCATGGCCAAAGTATACTGCTAATAGATCAATAAGTAATTTCTCATGAGAGGAAGTATTCCTTCTTCAGCAAAACAGCAAGCTTGTTAAATCAAACTCCAGCTTAATATATGAACAAAGCTGAGATCAATCTAAACTGCTAAAATTCTTGACTGGCCTACTTAAGTTTATCTCAACCGATCATTTATTTATGATGCCATAAAAATCCCAACACATTCCGTAGTGATTGCTACTTACTGGCTCCAAGTCAACTCAAAATTACCCCGTTAGACTTTGCCGGGTGACAACTGTGTATTTCTCCACAAAATTTATCACTCCACTAAGTCACCTGGAACCAGGCAACTCCTGTCAGGGTTAGGAACAGGCCTGGCCAAAAGGAGTCATTACCATTCCTTTGACAGCTTCTTCTGCAGATCTGCTGACACAAATACATCCTTCCCCTGGCATTCATATAAATGAAAAAGCAACGGGTTAATGTAGGGGTTAACGTAGCCAGGAAAAGTAATGGAAGAGAACTCTGAAAATGGGGTAATATAGACACTGCATTTGATAGCTCATGGATGCATCTGTTTTGGACTGGACCAACCATCCAGTCTTGATCTTTGCAAGCTTCCAGGCCCTGGCACTCCATGAACACAAATCCTCCCCATCACACTTTTGGCCCCATTTTCCAGTGCTTGTGTGGCAAGGACGGTGCTCTTCTTGTGATGCCATATGACCATATTACAATATTTGACTCTGGATGTAGTGTATATAGCAAGTACTGAGGAGTGGACTACATTTCTTTTCTACCTTACTTAACTGCACAGGCCACATTTTACATGCCTGGGAACGTCTACAATGCCACTGAAGACTGTAGCCCAGTCATTCAGCAAAAGGGCAGGAGTTAAGGAGGAAAATGATCCTTGCCTAAGGCCTCTCTCTTGACGGGTTAGGCCAGTGTTGGTGAACCTATGGCACAGGTGCCAAAGGTGGCGCTTGGAGCCCTTTCTGTGAGCACCTTACATCGCCCCTTCCCAGCCACCTCTATTCAGGTTAAATTGCTGTATGGGCACTTTGTGAAAAATTAGTGGGTTTTCAATCACAGTTTGGGCACTTGGTCTCTAAAAGGTTCGCCATCACTGGGTTAGGCTCTTCCTCCATGACGGGCCCTTGTGAGACTTCTCCCTTCCAGCTGAGAACCAAAGGCCTTTTGGGGTTGCACGAGGTCTCTATAATTAGTGCACAAATCCTCTAAGGGCCTTCCCCGTACATCTGCCGCCAGCATGGAAGGGCTGATTGACTGCCGAGGAAGACACCACCACCACCACCACCCCACCACCATTCAGCGCTTCAGATTCTTGAGTCAAGCAGCAGTCTTCCTAGGTTTGCAGTCCGGATCCATGTGCACAGTTTTTGTACAGACACTGGCAATGTTATTTAAACCCAAGTTCTTTCCAAACAGAGAACTCTGTCAGGAATTACAGGAAATGTATCACTGTCCATGCCAACAGGGAGAAGAATGTCACCGTTCCTCATCACAAACAAGGGTTTACATTAGAGATGGGCACGACTTAGCGGAATTTCCGTTTCCGTTTCCGTTTTTCGTTTCCGTTACGTAACAAAACGAAAACCGAAAAACAGCTCAAAACTGGAACGAAAACGGAAACGAAACGACTAATTTCGAGCCATTTTTCGTTTTTTGTTACTGGAAAAGCACTTAATGGAGCTAAATGGGAAGAAACGAAAAAAATTTTCATTTTCGTTTTCGTTTGTCGTTTTCGTTATGCAACGAAACGAAAACGAAAAATTTTGAAAATTAGCTCACGAGAATGGGAACGAGCCGAAACGGACTCCTAGACGAAAACGAAAATGAAAACGAACAATTTTTCTGAGTCGTGCCCATCTCTAGTTTACATCCCTCATTAAACACACAAGGAAAGAAGCATAACGTCCCTGTAACCTCTCCACCCTTGGCCCCCACGTGTTAAAGAAAAAGCAGGTTTGCCGACTGGGCGCTGTTGCTTGACGGAGAGGGTGTGGTCCTTTTCTGTACTCTCACCACATGGAGATGGAAGACGGAAGACGCAACGCGAGCGTATTATCTTCCAAGTAGATTGAGTATAACTCTTGTACTGAACGGCTGAATGGGGACTCTGGCATTTAAGGGGCCTGAAGAATTAATTAAGATAATTAATTGAATTACTGTCGATTATTTCAAGGTTGGATCTGGGTGGGTCAGAGGCCAGTGGGGACAGGCAATGTAACAGTTCGACATGGCAGAAGATGTATTTTAAGCAAGCATATACCTTAATTACAGTGCCATCATCCTCACAATCTGGGATATAGTTCATTATCTTGTCCCGTTCTCACAAACTGCTGTGAAAGCCAAGGGAAATGTCCCAGTTTTACACAAGTGATTCAGAACCCAATAAGAAGCCTTTAAAAAAAAAATCCCACTGAAGTCATCAGCTCTAAAATGGTTTAAAGCCCCTTCATTTCACTGCTAACCAAAAGGATTAGTCTCCCAATGCCAAAATCTCTTCCAAAAATTGGATTGAAATTTATAAATCACTTAACTGCTTTCGGGTAGAGGAAGGGGGAAAAAATAATGGCAGGAAATCAATTTCAGGAAAAGGACAGTGTTGTAAGAGGCATCGCAAAAGCTGTAAATGAAGCTGACAGAGAAACAGTAAGATTAGGTTTTGCTGTTGGTACTTACGATGTGCAGCTCTAAGTAATCACCGAGCCCAGTAGAGCTGTCCACTCGCACCAAGACGGCTTCCTTTTGGACGGTGCTAAACCCTATAGCCAGCCTATCTGCTCGCGTGCTGGGGCGGTCGTTGGGAGGCCAGGTATATGTAATCTGTCCACCACCTTTGCTAAAGATATATGTCGTTCCCGCTGCAAGAGAGAAAGGAGATACATTCAGCTTTTGGAACAAGGCTCATTCCTACAAGAAAGCAATACAGTACATCTAAAACCAAATCTCCCATATGCTGCCATTGTCTTTCTCTCTCCCCCCACCCCAATGGCCAGAATCCTCTCCATCGAGGTATAATGTAGCATTGTTGTTGTTGTGTTATTATAGTCGTTACCGACTCTTCGTGACCCCATGTCCATTGAGTTTTCTTGGCAGGAATACTGGAGTGGTTTGCCAGCTCCTACTGCAGGCGCCTATAGCACCTGATATTCCCTGGTGGTCTCCCATACAAGTACTAACCAGGGCCGACCCTGCTTAGCTTCCAAAATCAGATGAGATCAGATGTGCTTAGGGCGAGCCTGTAAATATGCCGGGTATCCTGCCCAGGCAGCCAGGACTGTGCAAGATGAGACCAAAGTCAGATGGGGGATTCCCGTTGTGACCAATTGGTCCCTGTGCAAGTAGAAGCCAAGTCATGCCCTAATAAAATACATAACTGGATTTCAATTAGTTGTTTTGAAGCATTAAAAATACAGTTTTGCTATCCCAACCCAGGTAGAAAATACCCTCAAGTCTTTATCTGCTTTCTGCTTGTGCCATGCGGTTTTGTGCTCAAGTTGGAATGTTACACTCCCTTTCTTAGAGTAGATGTCATTGAACTCAGTACTTTGGGATATCAATCAAAAACCTTATTGTTTATGCCCATAGGCCTTTACAAATACACAATGCATAGTACCAAAGAGAATGCAGCATTTAAAAACATCAGTTTTAAAAACATCAATTTTAAAACAATACATGTTTTAAAAGTCTAAGCAATAGCTCCCACTGAACTAAGGACCTTTATGTTGGATGGCATTTGAGTCCTTGAGAAACCCAGAACTTAATGTCTTAGCTGCCAATGCAAAGAGTGCTACATTATAAGTAATGGATGGATGGTTGTCAATGAGCAACCTTACTACTGTTTCTTTGTGGGGACAATTAGGGAACATCTGAGTGATAGGCAATAAAAATCTGTCTCTAGAGTTCTTGTAGGGAGGGCAGAATAGTAAATAGTGGATTATGTCTTCTATCTGATTGCAGCTATAGACACATTTATGTTCCATAACTGGAATTCTTTTGTATCTCCCTTCAACGTAAGCAAAGGGCATCTGTTGAAATCTAAGTTCAGTGAAGACTCTGTGAAGCTGTAGAAAAGATAGTGTCTCAAAATACTGTGGCCTCATATGATTGATCTGGAGTTTGGGATACCACATTGAGAACCGAGACTCAAAAATAGGTATCTAAGGCCCCAGTCCCACATCCCTTTAAAAGCAGTTTAAATTACCAGATAACCTGTGTCTAAAAATGCCGTCCCCACGGCCACTGGGCTTTTTGGGAAAAAAAGAAAAAAGAAAACCCGGTAATGATCCCTTAAGTGAGGTTTCTGTGACTCACCCAAGAGGTAGGGAAAATTTTGCCTCACTTTGAAAATCCAGCTTTTAAGGAGGCAGACGCCATGAGACCGTGCAGATGATCCGGGTTTCTTTTTCTTTCTTTTTCCATAGCACCGACCGGCTGTTCCTGGGGATGATGGGCTATGTTTTTTAATTGCTTTTCATCTTTGGAGAAACAGGAAGCTCTATCCGGTCCTACAAGTTTTAATTTTCTCCAGCTAAGTGGTCCGTTTTTTTCAAATGCTCGCGCCACCTGCTGGCCAAGGGGGCTGAACTGCACTTTAAAATTAAAAAAAAAAACAGCTTTTGACATGGGAACTCTTGTCCCACATTTAAATCACGTGATGGGACAAAGAGGAAAAGCCGGACCTTCAGAAGATCAGGATCAAAACCCAGGTGTGACCACGGCCTAACATTGTGATTTTAAAGCCCTAAGCGCCTTGGCTACTTAGGGCTTTAATAATGCAGGAACACCAAAGCCGGCATGAACCCTTGGTTCTTCAAAACCTCTCTAGCATCATTTCTTAAGGCACAGCCAGCATATATATTGAACAAGGGTTTGGACTAAATGATCTTCTAGGCCCCTTCCAACTCCATTATTCTATCACTCTGTGACTAACCATTTCTGACTCTGTATGTTCTCAAAGGCTTTCACAGCCAGGATCTGATAGTGGTTGCACATTTTTTCAGGCTGTTTGGCCATGTTCTGGAAGTTTTTATTCCTGACATGTTGCCAGTCTCTGTGGCCGGCAGCTTCAGGGGGCAAGGAGCTCAGGGAAACAGAAGCACAGAGAGAGAACTCTGTGGTGGAGCCTCCTTCTGTAGTGGAGTCTCCTTCTTTGGAGGTTTTTAAGCAGAGGCTGGATGGCCATCCGTTGGGAGAACTGTGATGGGGGTTCCTGCATGGCAGGGGGTTGGACTGGATGGCCTTTGGTGTCTCTTCCAACTCTTTGATTCTATGGTTCTATGAGCGTGTAGCCCCCGAGGATCCTGAAGTGTGAACATTCAGTATTGGATCCAATAAAGTTGCATGCTCCTGGTCAAGAGACCTACACAACTTGCCACTTCTCAATTCAAACACAATCCAAGCCACCGACCAACCAGCTTCTTGCCAATCTCCAAAGGCCTTTCCTAAATCAGGCCTTCAATCAAACAGCCAGATCCCCTGCTATTCTCAGACTGAGACAGTCCTCAGCAACAACTATCTGATCATTTAAAAGACACACAAACATGCAAAGACACATTGATGCACTATAGACTGAACCAAGGGCACATCCGGATGGGTGGGTGGAGGGGTGCATTTGTCCCGTGGTGCAGCAATATTCTGGGGGCGCCTGGAGGGGGAACAGGAGGAGGAAGCTGTGCACCCCAGAGGCCAGGCAGGCAGGCAGGCGTGCGGGCAGCGTGGTGCCCTTCTTCTCCTCCTTGCCTTGCTTTGGGCCAATGTGGGAGAGGAGAAAGGCGCACATGTGCTACCCTATGCACGCGGGCGCACACAAACACCCGTCCACCCACCACCACCCCACGCATGCCCACACATGGAGAATTGGGCCCCATTAAGGGCCCCAGCACTCTCTGTTCCCAGAGCATCCCCGGAGGGATGGGGGTGAGGAACACGATCCAAAGCCATTCCCAAACCCGTCTGCCTTTTCCAGCCCCGAACTGTTGTTCTCTCGGAATGGGGGGAGAAAAAAGAAAGAAAGGCACCTCCTCCTCAAGTGTGCCCGTATTCCGATCGCCTGCGCTCTTTGGAGGCTATTCTTCGAATCCCCTGAAGGGGAAAGCAGAAACAATGAATATAGGCACTCCCTCGTCTCCTGACCAACTGGATTTGCATACAGCACCCAGCACATCCTGCCTCTATTCAGGGCACTTCATCGGGGCCATGCGGGCATCAGGGCAGCTCTGCCTCCGCTGTTGAGAGCTGGAGGATCTCGTGCCCATGCTGGGCGGGCGCGATGCAGTGGGGGGACAGGAGGGGGCACAAAACCAATGTTGTCCCCAGGCACTCCAAATACTTCCTACACCTCTGGACTGAACATCACATTTTGAGGGGAGAAAGCAGGTGTCCCACCACTGAACTATGTGTCTGTTGCTCCAGGCAAGCAGCAGGAGATCATCCAGGACTCTGGTAGCCACTGGACTTCTTTCATCTTGATTGACTTGCCCTGTTCATGCAAGAGCTATTGCATGTCAGGCATTGGGGAAGAATTAGGATGTCTGATGAGAAACAATGTTCAAGGAATATTTTCCGACAGAGTTTTGATGGGACTGAACCATCTGTGCGAGAGCAAATAAGAAACAGGATGTCAGCAACTAGCTTCCGCACTCATGGGATTAACAACAGATAATGAAGACAGTTTATGAATGGCACCTCTGATGTGGATGAGATGGCACAGAGTTAGGAAGTGTTGGTAATTGGGGTGTACATCGTTGCACTCTCTTTTAAACTCATACCTCTATTTATTGCAAAAAGCAACAACAAAACTTTTGGAGGGTGTACGAAAGTACTAAGAAACCCAGCTAGTCAACCATGCAAATTAATCCTGTGTCATCATTTTAAATAAAGAAATAACCATTTGGGCTGAGACAACTTGTATCACATACAGTGGTACCTTGGTTTACGAGTATAATCCATTCGTGAAGCATGCCCATAAACCAAAATACTTGTATATCAAAGCAAATTTCCCCATAGGAAATAATGGAAACTTGCCCAATCCATTCTGGGGTCCCAGTTTCCATTATTTCCTATGGGGAAATATGTTACGGAGGCTGCAGACGGGCAGCATCGGGGTGCACCAGACCTGGTGTGAGCTGTGGAGGTCCAGTGCATCTACCCTGATGAAGAGTTCCTGAGAACACAGAAACCTGCATTGTTCTTGTTGTTATTCTTAATGGTTGATTCTACATAACTGATTGCTGTTTATGTTGTGGTCTTTCTCCCCCCCCCACCCCGCATAAAATATACAATGGTGATTAATAGACAGAGAGATCAATCTTCAAAAGCCGAATAAACAAAGCCAGCAAAAAACGCAGAATCAGGTAATTATGGTTTTTAGAATGGCCACTCTATCCAAAGCTTAGAACAATGGCTTTTTCAATTACAACCTCCAGAATGTCCTACCTCATCTTGAGGATTCTTGGAATTGTAGTAGTCTAAAATAATACTTCCTCAGTCTTGATTTCTATCACTTCTTGTAACTGGGAGTGGACAATCCTTCCATAGATAAGACTGCAGCCAAATAAAACTACAGTACACACAGATACCAGCATACCCAGGCTTCGGCACAATCCAAAAGACAACAGTATTGGGAGAAATGCAGGGCTAGTTGGGACTCTGTACAGGAGCAGTCCTGTTAAGAGATGGGCATACAATGCAGGACTAGATGGAGTGCAGCCGGTGAGACATATGTAGGCCTCTCAAGCTGTTTACAAAGGACACCCAGGTTGACACATACAACCCGGGTGTTCAAGGATAGCAGACCTTGTAATGGGCTGCGTAGTAGCCCTTTGAAAATGCAGACATGCCCCCACCCCAATTTAATATCCATTGTATTTCACCATCCTGGGTTTTTCTTTTGTTCTAACTTGGGGCCATACTCCAGCCAACAATGGCTCCATATGACCCTCCAGGCACTCCTGCGGTGTAATTTAGCCCTCCTCGATTTTTCCAAAAATGTCTGTCCCATTTTAGATACAACATTTGTTTACTGTCACACTGTATTAGAGGTCTCACTTGTATTCTATATCTTCTGCTCCACAAGAGTCCCCGCATTGTGTCTCTCCAAAAACATCTAAAACTGTGGTTGCAGGCAAGTCAGCTGAGGACAGTGGGTGAAACCGTCTAGGACTCTAAGAACACCCCTTTGTGCACCGAAGTCTTTCCCGCCGAGTGCTATGAGCTCTGGTATGAAGTGTCACAATGAATAGGCTGCAAGGCCTTTGCCTACGTTCGGGGGCTCAATTTGGAGAGGATTCTACTGATTCAGCTAATTCTTTTCTTTTTCTTTTTTCTTTCTTTTTTTTCAGTCACAAAAAATCAGTTTAAGTGACTGGGGTTGTTAGTGTTCTGCACAGCCCTCCTTTGCAAAATTTCTGGGTTTTGTTTTCCTCCCCTCCCTGTCTCTCCCCACCCCACACCCCACCCCGCTCTACCTATTTAAAACTCAGGAGGAAAGAAGTGTAACAGATGTGACATCAATAATCTGGTTTGACTGAGCTACAAATCTCTTGACCCACCTCGGCAATAGCAAACTGCCAGGCTGCATCCTGTGCAAGCAAACCTGTCAGCCTCCTTTAAACTCAACAGACAGGGAGGCTACATGATCGGCCTCGCTGGGCAACTGGAGAGATTTGTGTGGTCGGAGGCTGGGTTGTCCCAGATCACCTTCAAATTAAGCCAAGGAGGAGGGTTACGGTCAAAGTTGCAGAAGGCCGTTGAAAAGTGCTGGCTTGAGACCTGATGGAGCCTCCAAAGCCAGTAGCAGTGCACAGGAAAAAATGACTCAACGCAGTGGTGTTTCCCAACACTGAAACTGTATTTACAAAAATATATACATACATACATCAAGCAACTCGTCAGAATCGGTAGGAAAAAATCTCATGGTCACAGTCCAGTCCAGTCCAGTCCAGTAGTCCAGGAATCCACACTACTAAAAGAGTGAAACACTGCTCCTTCTCCAAAAAATCTCACAGAGCAGTATGCTACCTAACTGTTTATATCTGACTGAATGATGCAATCCTGACACAGCAAATTGGAAACTGACCATGCCTACCAACACATAATGACTCGGGTGTGCATTCTTCTGCCTAGTCATTATCCCACAATGTAGCAAGACAATTCCATTTTGTATCATACTCTGACAGTTACCTTCTCATTACCACTTCCGCAACCCTACTTTGTGAAGTAGGCCCAAATGTGTGGGAGGTAGTAGTCTGTATTAGAGATGGGCACAAAATGAAAACATAGTGTTTTATTTCTTTAGTAGTTTCATTTCATTTCGTTACTAAAGAATTTTTAAAGAATTTTTGGAATGAAACAAAATGAAATGTTTTGTTAATGGCTCCCCTGGGTCCTAACAGGCACCAAAATCACAGGGCAGCTTCTTTGGACTCTTCCCTGTAAGCCCCTCCCCCAAACTTGGAGAGGTTTGGGGTTCAGGGGGCTGAGTTATTAAACTCCAAAGGGGTCCCCTCAGGAAAAATCATTTGTAATTGAGGTTTTTTTTTTTTTTTTTTTTTTTTGAGGGAAAACCCTTGTGTTATTTCTACGGTGACTACAAAGAAATTTGTGCATTTTGATAAATTCTTACAAATTCTAACCAATGGCTAACAAAGGCTTGCAGCCCTGCCCTCTTTATTAATATCCGGGAACGCACCCTAATAGGAATGAGGTTCTCTCATTCCATCATTATTGCAAGGGAGTTTTAACTCCCCCTTGTGCTTCTCTGCCGCCTTGCCCATCCCCCCCCCATGGCCAGAACACCAGCTGAGATTCAGATAACCAGCTAATTAATCTCAATTGATGAACACTAGACCTGTCTTTGTCTAATCCACAAAGCTGCTGTTCTTTGAGCTTCCCCTGTTAATTATGCAAAAATGGGCTGTAAGCCATTTGAGAACAGGGCCCTTAGTGTTTATATTTCAGGAAAGGCAAATATAATAATGTAAAATTCATTACTTGGGGAACGATTGGTGGCTTACTGTTCTGCCCTCCCCATTAACTATTAAAGCCTTCCAAAAAAAAAAAACCAAACCCCCTAAGCAATTGTTTTAACAAAGCATTGGGCTTGCTATCAATTTCAGATCTGCAGGCAATGATGGCGAAAGTGAGGAGAGGGAATCTTAGTCTCTTAATCCCTATTTCCTTCCTAGAAAATAATTTAAATCCGCCATGGCAAAATCTGTCCCAGACTGTAATGTTGGAAATTTATGACTTAATATTTAGTTAATTCATTTTAACCAAGGATTTCCTATATACATTGGATGCTACTTGTTTTCCGTATATGCTCATAAATGGAGTCTATATGGAGCATTTCAAAAGGCTATTCAGCACTGGCTGAAAGCCTTAACTTAGGTTTGCAAAGGGTGGAGGATATAATGAAAATGAGGGGATTTGGGGTAATTAAAAACTTATCTCCTGTGGCTTTCCTGACTCCTGTGTAATCCAATAATGTGGAAGCCATGGTAGCCACAAGATAAAAGAAGGAAGTCATTAACCGCCAACTATACCCCTCTGCTAGTAGCATCTCATGACCCACATTGTTACTACCAGGCCTGCAGTTCTAAAATGATGATGATGATGATGATGATGATGATGATGATGATGATGATGATGATGATGATGATGATGATGATGATGATGATGTGGCCACAGTGATTTTCAGTAAAGATTTTCTCCTTTCACCCTGCTGCTCACATGGCTTCCACACAATTTCTAAGGTTCCACCTAGTCAGTGCTTTCTGTGCTATGTTAAGTTATGTTGTATTTCTACTTAAATTAAAATAATTATGATGATATATAGATCTGTGACTTTCAGTGAGCACATGCAAGTTTACGGCAATATGTCCTCCCCCCCCCCCGTGATCCTTATCCTTCCTATTCCTCTTTTTAGTGATGCCTGTTCTCCCTTTTTGTTGTTGGCATAACAGTGAGCCTAGAACCTCAAAACCTGAATCCAGATGCCACCCAGGCAGGGTAAGATGGCGGTGTCTAACAGTCCCATCTTCCCACAAAGATTTCGTGAACAGACTGCTTCTGGACAAAAGGTAAAACCAAACACTTCCTTGGACAGCCCCCCCCCCAACCATCATCATTAGGTCAATTCTGACTTATGGCAATCCTTTTCCGAATTTTGCTGGTAGAGACTATTCAGAATCTGTTTACCATTCCCTTCTTCTGGGGAGGGGGTGTCCTGGGAGTGTCGCAGCTTGCCCACGGCCATACAGGCTGGCCCTTCTCCATGGAGGCACAGTGGGGAAATGAATTCCCCAATCTCTGATTTTGCAGCTACTTAGCCAGCCAGTGTTAAATACACAATGATGTAATTGCCTTTAGACTGCAGCAAAATGCCACACGACAGCCAACCTAAAATGTTCTACTCTGTTTATAATTCTATTAAAGGTAACAAGAAGACAGTGTGTCTTTCTCCGAACGCTTGCCAAACCGTCAGATGGAAATGAAAAGTCAAACATCTATAAATAAAGGAAGATTTCATCCCTCCCACATCCTTCCCACTGCATTGTTATTTCAGCATAAACTTTCTCGAAGAGGTGGTAATTTTCCTTTGGCAGACATCGGCATCCTTCACATGAGCAGAGATTATGAAAAGTCGTTATGCAATTTTTCACAGGTGAAATTCAAGTATTGCATTAGCAACTGCCTAATTTGTTTCTTGCCTTAGAAATTAAGGGACTTACCACTGCATATTGACTGAATTGCCTATTAATATAAATGAGCATCACACACAGGGGACCAGGAAACGTTGCTTGCCTACCAATTGGTTTTTCATGACTTATTAATGGTGCCAGATGCTTGGACTACACTTGAGGGCTCATCAGCACAGCCAATGGGGCAAACAACAGAATGCAGAGCCAGAAACCTAGTTCAAATTCTACATAGTTAGGTGGCAAACAAATGATGCTGCCATCTGTTTGCAGTTCACTTGAAACAGCCTGATGGTCCCACGTTAGGGAGCCTGAAAACTCCACAGGAAACACCTGGCAAAAGCAATGTAATTTGCAAGGAGAAGAGCTGGTATCTCAAAGAACACTCACAGTTTTCTAGCAGAACATGAACAGATGTGAGATTTAAAAATAGTATCTCTTCCCGCTACCCATTCACCATGGAGAACCTACCATGAAACACATTTCATCAGAGGTCTCCTTACCCTTACAACAGAGGGTATCAAAGGGTGGACATCAGGGGTCAATGTAAGCTTGTCTACCTCAGTGTTGTGTAGATTACAATAAACTCTGGGTTATTCGGAAAGAAATGGGTGTCCATCACCACTTCATTGTCCTGATGCATCTTGTGGACATACAGCTGCTGTTAGGACACAACATGGAGAGACAGAATGGTTTCCTATAGGCAAAGGTGCCAGACAAGGGTGGATTTTACACCTTTATTTGTTCAACCTGTACTCAGAATGCATCATCCATCAAGCTGGACTAGATCCAGATGGAGGAGGTATGAAAATGGGTCGAAGAAACATCAATAATATATTATATGCCGATGACACCACCTTATCAGCAGAAAGCAGTAATGACTTGAAACAACTAGTAGGGAAAATGAAAGAACACACTGTCAAATCTGGAGCGCATCAATCTAAATTGACACTAGAACCAAGAAATCAAGACCAAAACTCAGAAAGACCATGATGGGAGAACTAGAAAAGATAATTGAGTGCAAAGATATGCATGTGGACACATGATGGATAGTTTAGTGTCTTGGGCCAATGGCTGCAGATCCAGAGGTTGGGAGTTTGATCCCCCACCCCCTTGGTGTCTCCTTAACTGGGGCTACCAGACATGTCCAAACTTCGGCCCTCCTGATGTTTTGGACCACAATTCCCAGAATTCTAAGCTTAGATTGCCAATGGCAAAGAGCTGTGGGAATTGTGGTCCAAAACATCTGGAGGGCCAAAGTTTGGACATGCCTGGGCTAGACTAAATGATCCATAAATAAATGAATAAATTAAAATTTTAATGGAATTAATTAAATAGATATAATTATATGATTGTGGTAATGATAATGATCGACATTGTGAATACTAGTCAGAATATTACATCTCGTTCTCTCTCGCACGTTCAGGGCGGCACTTGTCTTGCCAGCTCCATTCGCTGCCAGGGTGAGCCAGAGAATTATTTTAATTGCTGTCAGGTAGGGTTATATCACCTATCTTAAATAAGGTCTCTGGAAGAACTGTGTTTAGCTGTTCACGATCCGTTTGATTTGCGGAGTAATAACGGAGGAAACAGAGCCTCTAAATTTGTGACAGCAAAGTTTCCTCATCATCATTGTGAATACATTCAACCATAAATTCATGGTCTGCAAACCAGGATGTTAAGTGGCAAAATTGGTGGCTTGGGATGGAAGCCAGCTGTGAAGGGAGACTGGAGTGATGTAAAACCCCACTTCCAATTAATGCTTCCATGCAGTAATTTTTGTTTTGTTTTGTTTTCCTTTTTGTTGTGAGACAGGGAATCTGCAGTATTTAATCAACAAAACCTATCAGTGTTTGTTTCTTTGTTATTTTGTTTGCTGTTTTTAGTTTTTCAACTTTAAAAAAGCCCTCTCCACATTGACATCTGCTGCGAAACTCCTGCACACTCACCTCTACTAAATTTATTCATTGAGTTCCTCATCCACCTGGTGTAACTACCATCCCAATGGTTTGCTAGAAATTAAAACCATAAAACAATGCAACCTAGACACCAAAGAGATTAAAATCTCTACCACAGCACAACGATATAGATCATTAAAGCCGGCAACTTAAAAAAAATAATAATAATCACAGCAAAAAAAAAAATGAAAAGAACAAAAGCTCTGATGATCTCTAGAAAGCAGAAAGGGAAACTTAGAAGGGCCTCAGGAAGCTTTTAAAGCAGGATTTTTAAAAGGTTTTCAGCTAACACTTGAAGACCAGCATAAAAGTGTCAGATGAGCCTCCTTGCAAGAAGATATGCCACAATAAGGACACCAGCAGTGAATGGGGTCTTTCTCTGGTGGCCACCAGTGCTGAATTCTACTTCATGTGGGTACCTGAGAAGAGTCTTTGCAGCAGCTATGAAATCCAGGAATAGGGAAATAGGTCCTTTTCCAAGGAGAAAGGTGGAGTAAAAATATTCTTAAATAAATAAATAAATAAATAAATAAATAAATAAATAAATAAATAA
>JAHTLZ010000045.1:1034562-1044888 GCA_023846285.1 Phrynocephalus versicolor
TAAATAAATAAATAAATAAATAAATAAATAAATAAATAAATAAATAAATAAATAAATAAGCACACAGTCTATTCTTGAAGGCTTTCACAGCCGGGATCTGATAGCTGCTGTGAGTTTTCCACTCTGTTTGGCCGTGTTCTGGAAGTTTGACTTTTACCTAGATGCAGCACCCTACACTTCCCTCTGCTGAAACCCTCTGTTGTAGGGGTGCTACATCTAGATAAAAATAATGAATTGCACTGATATAGGATGGGAGATACATGGCTGGGAAATAGTACCTGTGAAAGGGATCTGAGAGTCTTGCTGGACCACATAGTGAACATGAGTCAGCAGTGTGATGGGGCAGCCAGGAAAGCCAATAAGATTCTTGGTTGCATCAACAGAACCATAGTGTCTCTAGATCAAGGGAAGTGATAGTAATACTCTATTCTGCTCTGGTCAGACCCCACCTGGAGTACTGTGTCCAGTTCTGTGTGTCTCAATTTAAAAACGATATGCAGAGGGCGACCAGGATGGTTGAAGGTCTGGAAGAAATGTCTTATGAGGAATGGCTTAGGGAACTGGGAATATTTAGCCTTTCAAAAAGAAGGCTGAGAGGGGATATGATAGCTATGTTTAAATATTTGAAAGGATGTCATATTGAAGAGGGGACTGGTTTGTTTTCCATGGCTTCAGAAACTAGGACGTAGGGCAATGGTATCAAACTACAGGGAAAGAGATTCAATTTAAACATTAGGAGGAACTTCATGGCAGTTAGAGCTGTTCAGCAGTGGAATCTGCTGTCACGGAGGGTGGTGGAGTCTCTTTTTTTGGAGGTTTTTAAGCAGAGGCTGGATGGCCATCCGTCAGGAGTCCTGGGATGGGGGTTCCTGCATGGCAGAGTGTTGGACTGGATGGCCCTTAAGGTCTCAACACTACATTCCAACTCTATGATTCTATGATTCAAGGAAGGATGAGTGAACCCTGAGCCGGCTACCCAGGATTGAATTTTGGATGATGAGCACTACAGCAGTTTAACCACTGTGTCATGATCAAGGTATCTCCTCTACCAGGTAAGTGAGAATATGTTATGTGTCTAATAAAGACCCCCTCATATCAGGCATCCTTTCTGGTTCCTTTTATTCTCCCTGTCTTAAATTGTGCTTTCAAAATATTCAAACTAAGGGGATCTCACCTGATTTATTTGGGTGCCCTATCCTTTGTGCAGGCATATAGACTGTTAAAAGTCAGACTATTAGACATCGAAAGGCAAGTCCTCTTAGCACCAGCCTGCAAAGTCTGGTCACCCTTAAATCTTCAACTCCCTCTTTATATTGATAAGCCGGCTAGCTCTTTGTATTTTGTAGAAAGCCCCCAAGAACGGCATGCCTTCACCCTAGCAAGATGTAACGTACTCCGATCCATTGCCATATATATTAATCAATTGGTCCAGCGATGGAGGCTACATTTCCCAACAGAGTCTTCAGTTTCGCACTCTTAGGACACGGATGACTATCCCCAGGTGGGCCAGAGTTTCATGGTTGATGGCCAAATACTTTTTAAACAGACATAACATATTATTTTGTGTTTTGCCATGCCATGTCTTGCTCCGTATCTTAGTACCTGTGCAATTTTAATTGGGCACATACTCTTTGTATGTGCATCTATTGTATCCTATTGTATTGTATGTTTGGTTTGATGCCAATAAAGGTCCTGACTGACTGAATAACTGACTGTGTCATGAGTGGTTAGACCGAGCAGGCTCATTAAGGGAGATAGCTTGGACCCAAACTTTTTAGGGCCTTATAGGATAAAGCCAGCACTTTGAACTGTGCCTGGTAACAGACTGGCAGCCAACGGAGCTGCCATAACATGTGACCCCTGTGATCAGTCCCATTTAGCATCCTGACTGCCACATTTTCGACCCAAGGACTGCACTTCCTCACACTTTCCAGAGGCAGACCCATGTCAAGCCCATGACAGTAATCCAGATGGGATGTGACAAAGGCATGTGTCACCGAAAGACTCACCCCCACCAATCGGGGCACAGCTTTTGTGCAAGAGAGGGAGGAGCCTATTGTCCTGTCGGCTGCGGAACTGTAAAAGATGGAACCGCCCCTCTCTTAAACAGAAAGGAAAATGACCATCAAGCGTATTCAATGTGGCTGAATTCACCAAGGTTCCAAGTCTTTTAAGAATCGGCTGTTTAAGTGCTCAAATGTTTCGCGTCCTGATGAACAGCTCTGCCACTTTCCATGTCACTCCCTTCAATGCTGCAAAATGATTGAACGGAAATTCAACTCTCGCCCATCTCTACTTGCAAAGAAAACAATTGCCAGTGCTGCTGGGGGCAGGGGATGTTGGAAGGGAGTAACCAGATCCACTGGCATTTGGTACATGTTGACGCCGGGCCTGGGAAGCGGAGGCTCACAGACGGATCAAGCCAATGTTGCACTTGCTCCCTCCTCCCCTTATGTTACACCAGATCAGTGTTGTTGTTGTTTTCCGCCTGTTACCTCACTTCACATTCTAGCTTGGCACATGTTAAGGGAAAGGGGGAGGGAAGACACACGGTGCCATTTTGGTAATTGCTATCCCTCCGCTTCGGGAAAGATTTATCCTGCTCTTTTTGAGTGACAAGTCAACTGCCAGAGTCCAGGGATGGAGATCAGAAGTGACAAATGAGTGTATTAGGCTTTGAACTGTTTGTTTTTCATAGCCCTGGTAATTACAGAGCAGGACTGGTCTACTCCTTGAAGGCCATTGTAGTGTTTGCTGAAATAAAAAAAAAAAACACTGTTGTTGCCGTGCTTATCATCTGGAAAACTGATATATACGCTGTGTTTTATCCATCAGTCCAGTGGGTTTTTGAATATTGCCTCTTGCATAATATACTATAAGAACAGGCAATGTTTGGTTTGTCACTGATTCAACAGAAAGGGCATATTAAGCACCAACAGATAAGCAGGTAAATTGACAAATTCCTACTTTTCAAAGCTCTTTGATCTAAGTCCTTGTACTGTGATTACAACACTCCTCAATTTTTTTGTGAGCCCGCCACATAAGGGATGCTTTATATTGCAGTGCTGAAAAGTTACTTTATTTAAACCTGTGTCTTGCAAAATATCCCAGTCAGTATAAGTAGTTTTATCACCCTGTATACCGCCTTATATATGTCTAAGTGAGCAATGAATTCAAGAAAGCAATCAAAATGCACAGGGCAACGTACTGTACTGATAATTTGAAAACTTTGCATAATCAACCATGTGTAATTCCACAATGGAGGCAAAAACATTTCAGTTCATGGGTGCACATGTGAAAAAACTGTACATTTTAAAAAATGCATGTGCAATATGTGGATTTTTTCTCCCAGTGTGTGAAAGAGATATAACCACATTGTCAGCTGGAAGACTGCAGTGGCAGTGCCACAAATATAATGGTGGGGGGGGGGGGGACAAGAACCTAGATCAGTGGTGGTGAACCTTCAGCACTCCAGATGTTTTGGACCACAACTCCCACAGACTTTTATCATTGGCAATATAGGCTTGGAGTTCTGGGAGTTGTGGTCCAAAACATCTGGAGTGCCGAAGGTTTGCCTCCACTGACCTAGATAATCACCATGTACCTGCCCAGTCCTGTCTGCTGCAGTTTGCCGAACTCTAAGGTCACATGAGGAGGGTTTCATGCCACACCTAAGGTGCACAGTTTAACCCACTCCTAGGATCAGGTACACACACTGACATCACACTCTAGACCAGTGGCTCGCCACCTTTATCAATTCATACTTCTGTTTTATAACAGCCATCTAACCTGCAACCCCAATGCCAGATTTGCATAAAAAGGCATTTTTAATCAAGTAAATCGTCAAAATGTAGAGGTTTCTTTCTTCCCAAATTGGGCTGCTTATCATGCATATTACACATATGTGCTAAATTTAATATTCTGCTTGAAAAAGTTAAGGAAGAAATTATTAAACAACCAAAAAATAACACATGTAAGACAACACCCCAGAAAACACCTTGTGACCCCCTTGGGATCCCTTGGGGCAGGCTTGTCCAAACTTTGGCCCTCCAGATGTTTTGGGCCACAACTCCCACAGTCCTTTGCCATTGGAAATACAGGCTTGGAATTTTGGGAGTTGTGGTCCAAAACTTCTGGAGGGCCGAAGTTTGGACATGCCTGCCTTGGGGGATCATGCCACCAAGGTTGGAAAACACTGCTCTAGAGCAGTGGTTTTCAACCTAGAGTCTCCAGATGTTCATGGACTAAAACTCCCAGATGCCTTCACCATGAACTGTGCTGTCCAGGGTTTCTAGGATTTGCAGTTCAAAATCTAGGGATCCAAGTTAGGAACCAGTGCTCTAGATGCTGAAATGACTTGTAAGGGATGTGAATCTCTTTCAGTCACAATTGCATTGCCAGCTGTACTTTCTTCCCTTCGTTCTTTCATATTTTGTTGCTTCTTACTACCTGCATTTCAAATATGGACTTTTCCTCAATACACATATTAAGACATGTCATTCCCTGTGATGATTATCATCTTTAAATCATCAAGTAATCACTTCCCATATCAGTGCCATTCCACAACCAGCAACACTGGACCATTCTACCACTATCAACTCAATGGATGATGCTACACTGCTTGTAATGTCAATGGTCCTCCGGTAAGGGCCACACAATAATAGTTTTTACGCATGGGCATAGGATGGAATCTGAAAAACACATGATTAGAATAAAATTTGGAATAAGAACTCCCCAAGGCGAAGCATACTCGAATCAAGCCAAAAAGATATTTCAGATGGATTGTAATAATGGTGGCAAAAGAAGGGGAATACTGATAGAGGAAGGGATTTTAATGGGAGATGTATTTTTTACCTTTTAATGATGCATTTCAAAGTGTTGTAAAAAGTTTTAATTCAGCAGTTCCTTTACTATAACATATTTCATTGCCTTTTAATATAAAGTACTGTGTACAGTATCTGCTTTTTTAATCATTTTGTAAGCTGTATCTGGAGTCAGCTGGGATATAAAATGAGGAGAGGACATACCATCACAATCACTCTTGCTTTCTCATGAAAAATGGGTGTTGGAAGACCTCAAAGCCTCTCTCCATGATGGACAGAATGATTTACCCATTGTTTTCATGTTATGTTTGCAATCATACAGATTTTTGCAAACTTGATGATAACTTCACCAGACACATTAGAAACCAGGACCTAGGCTTGATATGTATCGGAACTGCCTGGGAGGTATTTTTTTTTTCATATGAGAGGAAGATATTTTCTGGATACCTTCATAAAAACAACCACTGAAATGAATCTTTGGAAAAAAATGTCAAGTTTTTTCATTTGTGCATGACCATGGAAAGACCAGCACTCTTTATTGCTGGTATCAGCCCTGGCAAAAACTGTTGAATAGATCTCCAGGAAGTTCTTCCTAATGATTAAATTGAATCTCTTTTCCTGTAGTTTGAAACCTTTGCCCTGAGTCCTAGTCTCTGCTGAAGCCATTTAGAACAAACCAGTCAGTTCTTCAATGTGACATCCTTTCAAATATTTATACATGGCTATCATATCCCCTCTCAATCTTCTTTTTGTAAGGCTAAACATTCCCAGCTCCTGAAGCCGCTCTTCGTAAGACATTTCATCCAGACCTTCAACTATCCTGGTCACCCTCCTCTGGACCTGTTCAAGGTTGCCAACATCCTTTTTAAATTGAGGTACACAGAACAGGACACGGTGTTCCAGGTGGGGTCTGACCATAGCAAAATAAAATCACTTCCCTTGATCTAGACTAGGGATGGGCATTTTGTTTTGGAACCAGTAGGTTACAAAACGAACCACGTGAGCCCAAGTGGTCCTCAGAACCAGCTGATACACGCAAATCCAATTGCTTTACCTTTCTCTGTCTGCACAGTGTTAAAATCCAACAAGGAAGCATGCTGCGACATCATCTTTCCTGCTTTGTACTGCTGGCCAATCAGAGAGGGAGGCAGGATGATGCCTGTCCCTGCACAGTTCTTGATTGGCCAGCATCACAGATCTAGTATCAGCTGGTTCTGAGGACCACCTGGGCTCGCGTGGTTCGGTTCGTAACCTACCGGTTCCGAAACGAAATGTCCAACCCTAATCTAGACTCTATGCAACCTAGATTCACAATGGCTTTCTTGGATACTCTTTCTTGTATACAGAAGTATGGAGGGCATGTAGACATGTATGCACCTATGTGTAGCTCTTGGCAAGTCAACCTTTTGGGGCCAAAGGCATCCCCAACCTTAAGATCTCAAAATCAATGCAAAATAATACTAGAGTGGACTAATGGGAAATACTTTGAAACCAGTTCTACAAGCAACAAAACCTCAACCAGCTTTTTGCCTATTGAACCCCCTGGTTTGTTTTAATAAGAAAACACAGATCAACAGCCACTCACAATCCATATGTAGCTGACTGACACAGCGGAAATAATAATCACCTGCAGAAAGAAGACTATTGGAAGAAAGAGAATCAAAATCTATAAATGACTGCACTGCTTTGCTTTAAAATTTGTTTAAATTAATCTTTATTGTCTGTATGGGAACGGCAGAATTCTATCATGGCATAAATGTTGATCTCTGAGACATCTATCAGCAATTAAGTTGAATTATTTAAACCTCTTTTGTGATTCTTGCTGCTGCCGCTGCCGCTTTCCCCATACTCAGAAGATAAAGATATCTTATACCCACACGGGCTCAATTGCTGGGGAAATAACTATAAAGTTAGAAGCAGTTTATTTGAAGATTTTTGTTCTGTTTTGTTTTGCTTTGTTTTGCTGTCCACAAAGCCCTCCCACCAAAAGCTGCAGTTAGAACCAGAGCACTGTATTTTTGGAACAGCTGAGCAGTGTAAAAGTGCATTGTGAATACTAACACATTTCAGTAAATTAGTTTGCACTCATTATCATAAGCAATTACTTACTGTTTAGATGTTGCCGGTATTAAATTGGCAAGCAATTTGCAAGAATTAAAATGCAACACTATAATTTTTTTTTAAAAAAAACCAACACACACACACACACACACACACACACAAAGCTCTCCCGTGTTCAAAAGCTATAAAAGGACAGAGGCTGCTTTGGGAGAAATGGAGGACCGGTCTTTTATAAGTCCAGATCTAAACCAGCAGTGGCCAACAGAGTGATGGGATGGGTAAATGTGGCTTTCCAAACCATTTTTGTTTTTGTTACAAGCAGTCAATAAAAAGTCAATATCAAGGATGCTACTTGCATGCAACCAGAATGCCAAGTGCAGTATTCAGCTTCCCACAATGGCAGGACCTGTATCATTGGAAAGCTCACCAACAGGCCCAACATGGTGACATGCATGCAGGGCTGTGGAGTTGGTAGATAAATGTTCCGACTCCGACTCCGACTCCAACTCCTAAGTTTTTTGTACTTCCGAATCCGACTCCGACTCTGACTCCAGATACCCAAAATTTCCTCCGACTCCAACTCCTCGACTCCAACTCCACAGCCCTGCATGCATGTCCTTCCATTCAACCAACTGTCTATCTGTTTGTTACTCCATCTGTCTCTCCATCCACCCACCTTTTTAAAAGCATTTCTAAACTGCTGTAAAAACAAGGATAGGAAACTTCTTCCAGCCTCAAGGCCACCATCACATTCAGAACAATTGCTGGGGGGCACATGTAGAGCAGATACAAAGATAAATGCTTGTGATCTAATAGAGCAGCCCAGATTAGCTCAAAACCGTTAAATGCCAGAAAGTAAGCCACAGGGCAGACACTGTCAGTTTTGTATCTATATCATCATCATCATCATCTTAGAGGTGGAGAGCTGGAAGGGATCCTACAGATTATCAAGTCAAGGGGGCACAGTGGGGATCGAACTCTTACTCTGCAGCCAGAGACATGGAGGAGGAGGAAGAGGAGGAGGTGGTGGAGAAGGAAAAATACAACACAGGAGCAACCAACTATGTTTGAAATCCAATAGGAATTCACAACTAGAGTAGGTCCATTGAATCAGTGATTCAGTGAGTCAACAGCTATGGAAGTTCCACTGATTCAACAGGGGACTCTGCCACAATTTACTCCTGGTTTTCAGCCTATCAATAAGAACTGAAATAATGCTTGTCCTTCACAAATGTCTATTGTCCTGTAAAAGTGCAGTCCAATTAATCCAACATGGATTTAATGGACTGTAATCAATCTTTTCCTACTTCCTACCAGTGCCTGTATCTCCGTAGAACTAGAATATTGAATCCAGGGCTTTCTGCAAGCAAGGCTTATGCTCTAGTACTGAACTATAATCCTTTTTGGATTGTGAAAATAAATGTGTACTTTTGCCAACAATAAATTTAAATCTAATCAAGACCAAACTCCAGTCCAGACTTTACAGGAGTTGTCCATCATGCTGAACCATAGGCACCACATCTAGGCACCAAATAGCAGTAGGGGTAATTCCTTTAAGGTTGGACTAAAACTGGGAGTGGATTCACTGCCCCAGTGGAACTGGAGTCATTGTCTTCTAGTGGTCCCTATCAACCCACTCCACATCAGTTTTCCTAAACTGAAGAGCTCCTAATATTGCATTAGACCATTGGAAGAAAGATGACCTAACTCTTCCTTTCTGGGAAGATCCAGGTTCTAATCCTATCAAGTCAAAACAAGTCAGTGGCTGAAATCCTATTGCACCATTTTGACTTGGGAAGGGAATTGCCATAAATTAAGAATTCTCTAGAGACATTGTCCAAAGCATGGTGAGTGGCACAACCCAATGTGCAAGAGACAATGTCTATGGAAGATCCTTAACTTATGGCATTTCAGATTTTGAAATTATATTGACTGCATAACTTCTCAATAGAAACTGCAACTGGCTTATCTTGGGACGGTCATCCACTTTGAGACAGAGCAACCTTTCAGGGTTGCTGTGAGGCTAATGTAAGGGGAAAAAACAGTAATGTATGTTGCCTTGTGCAAATTTGGTATGTATGTGTACACGTAACTAATACATACATTAGAAATATGTATGTATTAGTTATCAATTGCTATTTGGTGCCTAGTTGTATTACCTTCTGTGTGGTGTGTTATTTACTTAAACACATCAGCAGTGTAATGCTTAATGCATTTATTGTCAATTATTAATCCGTTTTAACCAGTGAATTTGGATCCATATATTTCTGCAGAGACAAATACGTTTCGATAAGTACATATCAGAGCAAGGTTATATGAAGGAGGTTTAACAAGATCACTGTTGTTGCTCCTTCAATATTACAAGTATCACAAAGTTAGAGTACAGTGAAATTACAGAGTTTTTTCCCCTCCTTGCAATGAAGTGAGATCTTAATGTAGTGTAAAAATCCACTCAAACAAAAGAATTCCACCTAATTACAGCCTTAATCTATGAGAAGGTCATGATACCTGTTATTAAGTACCCTTCCTAGACTTCTAGCGCTATTCTTTGTGAATGTTCATTACCGCCATTTCTCATTTTAAAAGGATGTTTTGTGGATAATCTCGTTGGGTTTAGCCTCATTAAGTGACACGCTGCAGCTGGCTGACAGGACTCCGCTCAGCAATGGGAAATAATCTGCTACAGCGTGGATGTTCTGAAAGTCCAGAATTATGTTCGTAGTGACCCATGCCTTGGTGAGAGATCATTTCGGCTACTGCAAGGTACTCTCTGTGCCTTTTCTAATGCTGAGATGGGTGCCATGCAGCCTCCAGGCGCATGGTGCAGTCTCATGGAGCCCCTCCTGAAATGAGACATGGGCAGGGGTGAAGGGTACATACTTCTGTCCCAGAAGCTTCCAGGGGCAACAGGGAAAGATAAAATACTACACAAAAGTCCATTTTCACATGCCTGCATGTTAAAAGAAAGGATTTTTTTAAAAAAATAATTGTTGGATCTGTCATTAATAGAGATGGGCACGAATCAAAAAAATGGCATTTTGTTTGTCGTTTGGAGGGTCCATTTCTGTTCGTTTCCTTTTTTGCGAATTTTTGCAAAAAAATTGTTTTCATTTTTGTTCGTTTCGATACCATTTCGTTACCATTATTTTTGATTTTTTGTAATATTTTTTAGCATTTTAAGCAATTCACTCATATTGCAGTAACGGAAACTAAACACATGACAACATTTCTGGTGTTTCTGTTCGTTTCGTTTCATTTTAGAGACAAAATTTGTTTGTCGTTTCGTTGCGTAACGAAACAAAAAAACAAAAACGGAAATGAAAAATTGTTCATTTCGTGCCCATCTCTAGTCATTAATGTCGTCACCATCACCATCACCATCACCATCATCATCATCATCATCATCATCATCATCATCATCATCATCATCATCATCATCATC
>JAHTLZ010000045.1:1060843-1080208 GCA_023846285.1 Phrynocephalus versicolor
TAATAATAATAATAATAATAATAATAATAATAATAATAATAATAATATTCTTTTCAGTGTTTTCCAGGTAGAGAATGCTCAGAAGTGGTTTACCATTCCCTTTTCCTGGGGAGTGCCCTGGGACTCTACAGGTTTTCCAAAGGAGAGACAGGCTAGCTCTTGTCTTGGGAGTCACAGAGGAGAATTGAACTGCCAAAACCTCTGGCTCTCCAGGCAGATACCTTCAACATTGAGCTATCCATCCAAACTAGTAGGGTGAATTTGGATGAAATCAGTAGGACAGATCAACACATAAACTACTCCTGCATGTCCATGAGTGATGGCTACGGGATAAGTGTGCTGAACTTCTCCATGGCATCAAAGTACAAGGGATGTCTACATCTTCTCTCTAAAGAAGCCGTGCTACATAGTTATGGAAAACTCTCATTTAGCTTCTGGCTATCTGAATCTGCTCATGCATGTCCCTCTGCAATTTCATTCTTGTAAATAAATATTAACATTTTTATTACCATAACATTAGGCCAATTGAGACCCTATTGATTTCAGTGAGGATGCGCTGGGTTAAGAACTTAGTTACGTTTTCCACTGAAGTCAACTGAGCTTAAAAGGGTTTAACTGTGGCATCTCAGGCACTAAGCACCCCTCCACCCATTCTCAGGACTTTAAACACCTTCAGTGTTCATGATTCTGGCACTTGGCATGTACTCCAGCAATACGAGATGGAGGAATGAGTAGAATGTATACGAACGAGCTCCTGCTTAGCCATCTCTTCATGAATGCCTAATGGTGCTTATATCTTCGAGCTAGAAACACTTGCCACTGTCTATGGGCAGCTATTCAAAAAGTGCTTCTTGCATGCTACCCTGCCTGCACCTCCCCTGTTCTCCATGGAAGGCGTTTCAAATAGTTTAAAGACTGAAGCTGCCTTCCTTCTGAATGAGGCCATGGGGACAGATGTGACATACCCACACACTCTGTCTTGCTTCACAGACAAATTATGAAAGTCTGAAAATTATGGTACTGTACTATTTATGGCAACCACCACCACCACCATGATTTTGGAAATGCAGAGCTGGAAGGGACTCTATGGATCACTGTCCAAACACTATCAAGGAGGCACAAGTGGGGAATCTGGCTCCCTACCTCTCTGGCTCCTAACCCTAACCCTAACCCTAACCCTAACCCTAACCCAGAGACCTAAACTATTGAGCTCCCCAGCAGTTCTAACCTAGAGCTTCAGTGTTCCTTAAAAAGTGTGCAATAAGGCAATAGGGTTTCATTTCCATTCGCGGTTACAGACTGGAACTAGAGATTAAATGAGAATCCTGCCAAGCTTCTTTTTAAATAACATTTGCCATCATCACAAATTTATTCATAGTTCAGACTGGGTGGAAAAAACGGAGATCAAAAACATTTACATCTGAGAGAAACCAAGACGGACAGACATGTCTCTCCAGGCCCTGTGACTGAACTACCAATGTAAGGAACACTTGATAAATTTTTCATTCATGTCCGTTTAACCAAGTGGTTCCCAACCTGGGGGTCGGGACCCCTTTGGGGGTCGAACAACCATTTCACAGGGGCCGTCATGAGCCAGAGAAGAAAAAGGCAGAAATGGCTTGGGTCTGGAGGAGGGAGGAGAGGAAGAGGGGAAAGAGGGGAAAAAGTGAGTTACAGCTTGATAGGTTGGAGGAGATGTCAGTCAATGGCCCCGGAGGCTGCGATTGGCTGATGGTGCCTGTGAAGGAAGTTCTCTATGGTACCTGCGGCAGTGGCCTGCCAAAGGGGGCTTGTGGCCTCGTCCAAGCAGGGCAAAAGGGGTCACCACAACATGAGGAACTGTATTAAAGGGTTGTGGCATTAGGAACGTTGAGAACCACTGGTTTAACCTGTCCTGACTGGACCAGACAACTCCTCCGGAAGAAATTTTCCAGCTAAGCCAGCAAGGATCATCGTCAATCATCAATCATCAATCATCATCCAAAATGATTAACTGACCATTCCTCCATCCTTCCAGGCATCCGAGCATCAGCCATCCCCATTTGGTGCAATTTGAATATTTTGTATTCAAAGATCATTTGAATAATTCTGGTGAACTTGCATACAAAAAAGAGAAAATAATTCTTTTTTTTTATCTTCCCTTTTTGAGAGTGCCACAAAACACCTAGTCCTCTCACAGGATAATAAGAATATTTTCAATATTCTGGATCCTCCACTGACAGTAAAAGGGAAATGAGGATTTACATTCCCATTTGAAAGTTCTAAACTCTTAAATGTTTGGGATGCAATCAGAAGGGTTGAGCATTCAACCATGTTAGTGACCAATCAGGACTGCTACTTTAAAAAAAAACTGTGTGAGGCTCTTCATATTTAACGCCTTTGGCTGATCTCCAGAGGTCCAAAGACCACATATGCCTTGGAGGTTCAACACCTAGTCCTATAACCTCTCCCTCCCCCTCATTTTTTCAAATAAATTCCATGATTACATTTCCACACCCACCCTTCTCCCATCTAGTATGTGGACTCAAGGGGTTATGAGATCCCTCAAGACATGGATAGTTGACAGCCTTGTGTCCTAAGGGATGTTCTGAGTCTCTTCCCCCCCCCCCCCAATTTTGGGATGTGTAAATGCTGCCTTGGGTCCTTTTCCAAGGAGAAAGGTGGTGTAAAAATACTCTTTAAGATTAAATAGTTAAGGAACCCTGTCCTTTCTGTTTGACAAGGGTAATCCTCATTTTGAAGGTGCCCTCTGTCTGGTGAGCTGTCCCATCAAATTTAAGGGGGAAAAACCATGTGGGGGTAGAATCAGAGACTGTGAAAGTATCCATTGACAATGAGCAGGGCCAGGATAGCAGCCTCACCAGGGAAAAGGCACTGGGGGGGGGGGAGCACAACCTCCATATATTCCATCATCTCCTAATCTTTAATAAATCCATTAAATTTTAAAAAGGATAATAAAGGAGCACTTGCCTTATATATCAGGACTCGCAAACGAGAATGATGCTTCCTAAGTAATCTAGCAGTCGTTTCTACTTGCTGCACAGAGTCATTAAAAATTATTATTATTATTATTTTAAAATGGGAAGCTGATGACAATGCTTCAAGGCAATTGAGCAAGATAATTTCTTTAAAAGATGGAATCATTTACTGAGCAGTGTTGATAACCAAAGCGGCTTTTCATTTCAGTTTTGGCAAGTAGATGGGAGATAGTTTCACGTACATTAAAGTAATAACTGTTAGATGGAATAGGAAGACGTTTCATTTTATCCGTTTCAGTCAACCTGGGAATGAATATTCTGCCCCCTCTTCTCTTCCCTCCCCATCATACATGTTACATTTCAATGGCATATTTATCCAAAGCATTACAGACAACTGACTGCCACTCAGCACTGGATGCCAAAGGTGTCCATTAACTGCAATCTCACCAAGAGAGAAAAAAATGTGCCTCTTAATGACACTGTGTCTTTCTTGCGAGGAAAACAGTGACTCCAAAAGAGCAATCTGATACTCAACTGAGCCAAAATGCCATCCACCGGAAGTCCACAAACAGGCTGGTAGAGAAGAGAAAGCATACGCTATGCAAGAGATGGAGAAAAGATGGTAACTATTTTGGCCTGCTAGGATCCAGAAGAACCTCTGGTGTAGAGTCCTTCTTCTTCCACCCGTTACTCAGAAGCACAGCATGTAGCTGCCTAGTTTAATTGTGTTGCCGGCAAGGCAGAAGAACGTTTCATCTCAGCATCTGAAATTACAGTTGGCCCACAAGAAAGCAACAAATGTTGTTGGTCATCATCTTGAGAACCTCTACATGACACTTGTGTTTCAGCATAATCTCAGAGTGACAGATGAAATCTGCATGGAACATTATGCCTCCCTAGGTGGAAGATGGACATTTCAGATGGACTTGGACACGGACTTCATTAGAGACCTCCAAATACCAGAGACTATTCCCTATCCTTTATCAGTCAGAGTGCCATCTCTAAATACATGGTAATCTTAAATCTACACTACCAAACCTGGAAGCAAGCAGCCTGGATCACAAACTCTGCCCACAAAGCAACCTATGACCCTCTTGCTTAGGTGTGTAGAAGCATCTCTGACTTGTGGTAAATGAAGAACTTATGTCACAGATGGAGTCCACCATGGCTCATGCCCCCTCCCCCACCATCCATGGCGGGATCATTTCTCTTGTCAAAGCTGGCTTCCTATCTCCTGGAGAAGGTGGACTCAGGCCAGATCCTCAGTGAATCCCTCTCCCTGGGTGCATTCCTTTCCTTTCCATGGCTTATCCACTTGTCTTCAACCTATGGGCTCTGTTCAGAGAGACAGATGAACACAAACTACCACCTTCTTCTTCCTTTATCTTGGAGAGGCCAGATCAATGGCTGGTGTGAGCAAGGGGGATAATCGTAACCAAAGGACTCTGAGAATCCAGCATAGACCTCTGGACGGGAATGAGATCCGGGAAACACCCGTGATGCCTGACTTCTGCTCAGCAGTTGACTTCTTTCTTTCGGGAAGAAGGTGTTTGATGCTAAGTAGACGATGCCTTGAAGTTCACTTTATAATAAGATTTCTAAATTTGTTGCAGGCTCCTTCACAACCCTCAAGGCACCATGGCTGTGTTGGGTTTGAACCTGCTAAGACTGAGAGAAACCACCAAAGTTCCTGCTTGTTCAGTGTTGTTTAGCAATGTGCTTTCTCAACAGGCTCACCATTTGACTGTGTCAAGAGTTTTGTGATTTTCGTTTACAGCTATGGCCCCATCCCTTAATCATACGTCATCTACATCATGCATTAGTTGATAACCTCTCGGAGAGCATGTATCCACACTACTGGTTAGTATATAAGTTAAATGAATTAATAAAATAATAATACAGCAGTAATAGTAATCATCTTTGTTTGCTGCAAGATCTCATAACAGAGAAAATGGTAATAAACCCACAGGGCACATAGTTGTTAAATCACTTCAGCGGAGGTTACTGAGGACAGTCATGACTGGAATATCTTGCCAAAATAACATTAATACGGCAATAAAAACATACATAAAAGATGGGACCCTGCTTTGCAATCTTGCTCTTGAAGTGATGTTTGTTTTATCCTCCTCTGATTTTTTTAAAAACTGCTCCATTATTTAGATTTTATGGTTTTATCTTTTATGTATCAATTCTCTTTTATTGCCAGCCACCCCGAGAACTTTCATTAGTGGGTGTTATATCAATGTCTTCATATAAATAATGAAATGCATCAGGTGGGACAACGTTGGATACCAGATGCTGCCTCAGGAAGGCTCTTGCTCCGATCCTGCTTCCCATTGTTCATCCAAACTTTGCTGCCTGCATGGCGACAGCCAGTAAGAAGTGTTCTAGATGGCCTGTAAGTCAACACACTGGAAAGGGAAACGATCGCCAATTTCAACCAGGCAGGTTGGGCTGACCTTAAATAACCTGTTAAGCATGCAATAGGTTAAACTTTGGAGGGTGTTTCTCTCCTGCCATCGGACAGTGTCCGGAATCTGGGCGTAGTCCTGGACCCAGCTCTCTCTATGGAGGCCCAGGTGGCCGCTGTGTCCAGGACTGCCTTTTCCCATCTTCGACAGATAGCCCAGATTCGTCCCTATCTAGATGGGGACTCGCTCCGGACAGTGGTGCAGGCGCTGGTGATCTCAAGACTAGACTATTGCAACGCGCTCTACATGGGGTTGCCCTTGACTCTCCTTTGGCGGCTGCAACGGGTACAGAATGCGGCGGCCAGACTGGTGGCGGGTGTGCGCCAGTTTGACCATATCACCCCAGTCTTGGCCCGTCTGCATTGGTTGCCCGTTGCGTCCCGAATCAGATTCAAGGTCTTGGTTTTAATTTATAAAACCCTCCATGGCCTGGGACCTGACTACCTGGTGGAGCGGATCGCCCAGCGGTCAACATCAGCTTGACCGACTCGGTTGTCACGGGCACACATGCTGCGGGTGGCCACGCCCAGGGAGGCCCGGAAAACATCTACCCATTCCCGGGCTTTCTCTGTGGCTGGCCCTGCTCTCTGGAACCACCTCCCCAGCGATGTGCGCCTTGCACAGTCCCTGCAAGCCTTTCGGAAAGCTTTAAAAAACTGGCTTTTCCAAGAGGCATTCTTTTCTCCCGCCATCTGCTCCTTGCTGATTGTTTGGTCTTACTGCTGTTTAATTTGTTTTTATATTGATTCACTTATTGTTTATTGTTATATCCTGTGTTGTGAACCGCCTGGAGTTCCTTCGGGAAGACGGGCAGTATACAAGCCTAATAAATAAATAAAATAAAAAATAAATGACCACCAGTGGGATATAGTAGATGGAGTGATGGATGAAGACTTAGGAGTCATGAGTGTGAATCCCTGCTTAGGCATGGAAACTCACTGGAGGTGGTGGAAATGGTAAAATCACTCTTTAAATATCTCACCGAGCAAACCCTTCTAGGATTGTTGTATGTCTTTTTTTTTTTTAACTTAACAGCACATAACAAACAATGTTAAGTGACACAGGGATATTTTTCAAAGCACAAAACAAACCAACACCTCTGTATTCTATCTACTTGCAGAGATACATTTGCAGGGAGTAACTCCTCTTGTGGTGGAGATCCATTGACAGAGGGAATTTCTGCATGTTGCAATTTCTCAGTAAGTGTTTTAAGTATGGCGGTACCTCGAGATGAGAAGTTAATCTGTTCCAAATGCATTTTCTTTACTCAAATTTTTCTTATCTTGTAACCCAATTTCCCATAGGAACCCATTGGAAATGAATTAATTCGTTCTGGAGGCTAGAAAAGAGACAAAACCAACGCTTTTTTGCGCAAAACTCTTAATAAAAAAGTGCACTTTAAAGACATGCACGCTGAACTGTTCTGTAGCATGTTCCAAAAATGTGATGTGTGCTGTTTGAAATATTTATTCTGGATCAGTCATGTTCCTATGCCAGTGTTGGTGAACCTACGGCACAGGTGCCAAAGGTGGCCCTCGGAGCCCTTTCTGTGGACACCCGACATCGTCCCTTCATCTACACTTGGATGTACCTGTCAAGATTCCACTGATGGCTGGAAGATCATTAAAGGGTATGACGAGACTATTGCCACAATCTTTGCTTTTCATTGAGCTTGGCAGATGTGTGGTGATTGTGGGGGTGGACTGCAAATCTCAGAATTCCCCGGGAAGCTAATCTGCACACACCTCAACTAGTTATGCCCATAAGCTTATACCAAAGAAGACAAGGCAGTCATAAAAAAATCCACTGCTGGTTTTCCGGGGTATCCATCACATGCACTCTTGGCATGTTTCCTCAGACTTTGGGGTACTGTTCTGGGAGCTGTGGTCCAAGAAACCCAATATTTCTAAATTGCGATTCTCTTCCAATGTGCATGCTCCATGGAGCAATGCACAGGCTGATTGCCCCCAGCCTCTACTGGCCAAATGAAATAAAAAAGACTTTAAAAAAATCTGCAGCTGTTCTCCTGGCAGATGACTTAAAGGAATGAGTTGGGCTGGAGTCTTTCCAAATATGTTGAGTCTCTGCAGGACAAATCGTGTTCACAAGGAGCCCATGGCCTGCCATGTTCAACGTTTATTTATCAATATATTTCTTGTGCTATATAAAATCCAGGCAGTGACTCAAGGCCATACTGGGTGAGATGCCATTCCCAAAATTAACCATTGTGCGAACAATTTGTTTAAAAGTACAGATACCAGCATGTACATGTTCCTACTGTAAATGTTTCAAATATTGCACACACAATGGCTACATAATGGAGGAGAGTGTGCCATCCTTTGGGTACATCATAAGAAAACGAGACTCGCTAGAAAAGACAATGATGACGGAAAATTTAAAGGCAGCAGGGAAAGAGGAAGACCTGACTGACATGAGATATATTGACTCCACGAAGGAAGGCACAGCTTGGAGTTTGCATAAGCTGAGCCAGCTGGCTCAGGTCAGAACATTTTGGAGGTCACTCATTGACAGTGTCACCAGAGTTTGGCATGGAACAACAAAAACGATCATTTCTCGTATAATAAGTTTGCCAGTCTACATTTGTAAGATAAAGAATACTTGGGAGCCATCAAAGAATGCTGCCTATACGTCTGACACACACGCAAAATCCTTACCGCGCCCTTCCACTCTGCTTATTCTTGGATCAGTCATCCCTTTTTCAAAGGGTGAAAGACCAGTCGATGTCAAGCAATATTACACCCATGCTGTCATCTTCTCTTGCCATAGTATTCTTGGTTATGCATTGCAGTTGACCAGTGGAATATCTGGATTCCCAGTGTGGTGTAGGGATAGAGACTTGTTGGGTCCAATACCCTTATCTCAGGCATTCCATACAATCAAGAGTTTTGGATATCGAGGGGCAAGCCCTGTCCAGTACTGCACCCAAGGTTTGCTGCCCGCTCTACTTCCGCCTGCCGCTCTCCCATGGCAAGAGACCTGATTACCACCATCTTTTGGAGCATCCCCGGAATCACTGGGCATTCACCCTTTCCCGGTGTAATGTTGTGCCTTCCAATTTGGTGCAGGGTGAGTTGAGAGTGTGCTCCTGAAGCCAGGGAGATGTCGAATCATTGCAGCATATGATCTTTCATTGCATCTTTTATCAGGATATCCACCAACATCACTTAACTCCTTTTCTTTTTTCCTACCCTGGTTGGGATGACCTGGACAAAATCTAGCAGCTGCTGGGCGGCACTGATATGGAACTTGCGACAACAATTGCCAGATACATCCATCTCATCACCCAGAGGCGTCACACTCGATTGTCACACCCTACTGAGATCTAACGATGTCCACCCCGGGTATCTTCCAGTCTATATTTACTGTTACATGTTTATCAGCACTTTGCAAAGTTTTTATGCCAATAAAGGTTCTGAAATTGAAACAGAGAACAAAGAGAACTCTTGAGAACCAGGTTCAAATCTCCTCTCAGCCATGGAAACTGACTGGGAGTGTGGGGCTGATAAAACCTGCAATATCTTGAAAGCCTTATTAAATTGATCCTGACTTGACAGCACAGAATACACATACAGGAATATCCATCTCCGAAGTTGGATGCTATCTGATATTCTCGCACAGCCTGATTCCCAAAACAACTATTTGTACATTAAAACCAAAGCCAACCCACAGAGGTTAAAGCTCTTGATTTAAAAGAGAGCTCAATCACTGCAATGTATGCACCCATTTGTGGCCGTGTTTATTGCAGGTCTATCAAAATTGCCTCGAGGTACACTTAAGATAATTAAAACCATACATCAAACTCAGCAAGCCATACTCAAGGGAGTCTTCTTTTGAAGACTCTTCTATTGAACAGACACCTATCGCTAACTGTAATAATAACAATAACAACACTATCAACCAGCACTTTAACCTAAAAGAAGGAAATGCATGTCTAGAGCACATAGTGGTTGGTAAAAAGGTCACAACTATAAAAGGTAAAAGACTGTAAGAACCAGCTGAAGACAAGGTACTACACATAAACCAGCAAAAAGTCAGAAGCAACTATAATTGGCACTGTGTTCTCCACTTTAACATTCTTCGCCAGCGTCAAATCTAGGTGAAGAACCCCAGAACTTCAATCAGCCTGGTTAAAAATTTGGTGCCAATAACAATAACACAACCGTTAATAACGAAAACCAAGTAGAAAGGGATTCCAAAGGGAAAGGCTCTGGAGAAATGAATTTAAAATCTTCGCGGCCACTCCCTATCGCTTAACCATTGGCAAGGGAGATTTTATGACATCACCATCAGCCCAGCATCTTGCCTCACTAAAATTTATGACACAGTAACCAGAGACATGTATTCCAAAGACTTAAATCTCCATTTGCTGGTATTAATGAAAACACAACAATCCCTAATACTTCCAAAGAAGGAGTCCTTTAATCTGACCCAACAAAACCAACTCAGATTCTTTAAGGCAAACAACTATTTCTTCAATTTAGCCAGTTAAAGGCTGGCTTCAAGGTTTCTATATTTTCAAATATTTCAATATTTCGACTTGCAGACAAGGCTGGGGATACAAGTAGCAGGGCCCCTGATAAAGTTGGACTTAAGTCGCACCAGTAACTCAACTACAACTCTACATGGGCTTCTTCCTTTTTAAATGACTCGGATTCCACCCGTGATTTGGAACCAACTCACCCATTTTTAATATGGATTTGGATTTGCGACTTGGGACTTGAGACCAAGTAAATCAATAAATAATCAAAATACCTAAGACTTGGACTCAGATTCGGTACTTGAACCCCAAAGCCTTGTAGACATCCCTGCTTACAGAAAACACACAACATCACCATCAATATCGAAAACACCCCCTAGACCATATGCTAACTTGATCACAAAAGTGGAAGACACAATTTAAGGGTTCATGATTGGGGGGCAACATTAAAAGGAAAGTTCCCTGATGATTGCAGAAGCCCCTTTCAGAATGTTTCCTTCATCTTTTACACTACTTACAGGGGTAAATGGGAGACTGTAACCAAGATGGCCAAAAAAAAAAAAAAAAAAAAAGGTAAAGGTTCCCCCAGCACATGTGTGCTAGTCGTGTCTGACTCTAGGGGCGGTGCTCATCTCCGTGAATATTCAAACCAAAAGACCCAGTGTTGTGCAAATCCATGGCCGTGTGGCCGGCATGGCTGCAAGGAAACACTGTTTTTACCTTCCCATTTTTTTTTATGGCGCTACCTATTTATCTACTTGGATTTACATGGTTTCGAACTGCTAGGTTGGCAGGAGCTGGGGTTGTCAGCGGGAGCTCGCTCCGCTGTGCGGCACCCGGGATTTGAACCGCCGAGCTGCTGACTTTGCAGCCTGAAAAGGCAAGGTGCATAAGACAAGACAGAAATTCCACACCGATGACAGGCACAGCTGATCAATGCATCTGACTGGCCAGCTCCGTTTCATAAGGCATGTAGCTCCACCCAGAGCAGTTCAAGAATTCCTGTAATATATGCAGAAATACTGTATATTTCTTTTTACATGAACTAATTATTCATTTTGAACAGGTGATCAATCGATAGGCAGTGGAGCCGGGAAGCCTTCGCACGGAAGAAGTACAGTAGCTTTTCCGTCCCTCCTGCCTGGCTATTCAGGCTCTATTCATCACACCCTAATCCCACACAAGGCCCACTGAAATGAATGAAAGCTGTGTAGGAACCGGGCAGACTGAATAAACCAGATGCAGTCACTCGTCCTGGTGGCCATGAATGGAATGAATCATTGAACAATGATCTCCTCTTTTCAGCCTCCACATGCCTTCCCCCCGCCACCCCATGTGTCCTTCATCTATATACACAGATATCTGTTATCTTGCAGTAATCATCAGTTGTCACCTTGTCAAATCAGGCATAAACCCCCAAGTCATAGCTGACTCAGCCATTTGCTGGCTCATTGACCTTGCCTTCCCGCCCTTTAAAAAACACCATCAACATCCCGGGATTCCTTTTCCGCTGCTATAATTACTACTACCCATGCCATTACTGTTTCCTGTCTAGATTACTAGACCGACTCCACTTTGCAGCCACTAGACTCATTTTTCCAAATGCGGCAGCTCATAGCTCCCCAAGTCCTCCCCCCTGCTTCCCCGTTCCTCCTTTGTCTCAATGACCCTGAATTCAAGCCTTTATCTGACTCATACTGCACACACTGTACCCCCAGAGAATAGAATACTGGCAGCATTTAGTCTGATGTCTACAGTCAGGGTCAAGTCACACAATAGCCTTTTTAATGAACACACACAACAGACATAGAAGACTTGCACGCCTGTGTTGGCCATCAGTTCTGAAAGCCATGGCAGGTGCCAGCAACCAGAGCGGGTTTCCTTTCCCCTGCCCTCCCTGTTTGGCGACAGAGAGCGAGCATAGTTGATTTCCCTTATCACGCTTGCTTCTTCAGCTTAGAAGAAATAAGAAAATCAACACTTCCAGCTTTGTTTTCCTTGTTGGCTTTCCAGAGCTTCGGAAGTTTATTTTCAAAGTTAATGAAGAAGGCTTCGAGTTCCATGGTCTCCAAATTATAATCTTGCCATTGCATTTCCAAATAGAGCTTTGTTTTGCCAGATACGTACTATACCTAACTAGAACAGTGCCATTATCTTTTTGTTTTTAAAAAAATATTTTTAAGCTGATACACATACAGTGGTCCCCCGCCATTTTGCGGTTCATATACTGCGGTCCGGGTATATTGCGGGATTGCAGTATATGAAAGGCAAGCCCCCCTAGGATAAGCTGTTTGTGCCTGTTTGAGGCCTCCTGCACTTACCCCAGGCCTGGCGATGTGCCGAAAGAGCCTCTGATGGTCTTCCAGGGCCTGTCGGAGCCCCCAGAAGTGGTTTCCAGAAAACTGGAAGTCCGTCAGAGGCCTGTTCAGGGCAGCTCCAGGTCTCAGGTGTTGGGCCCCCAGATAGGGCCCCCCAGTCCCGACCTGACCCAGCCATCTGCCTACTGTGGATTTTCAATTATCGCAGGTCGGGTCAGGTTCCTAACCCCTGCAATCAGTGGGGGATTACTGTACACACAAAGCAAAGGGTGCTGCTTATGGACCTCCCCAAAGTACTTAAAGCACTCCCTGGGTGGCTTATCATGTAATTATGCAGACTACAGTTTCGCTCCGTCCTCTGCCAGCAATGTCGGTACTCAGTTTACCAATCTCAGAAGGATGGAAAACTAAGCTAAACTTTAGCTTGGCTACCTGAGCCTGTCGGGACTGAACTCTGGTTGTCAGCAGAGTCTTGACTTCAGTACTGCAGTCTAACCGTTGAACCACGAGGCTCCTACACAGGGTAACCAAAATATGATCATTATCATATGTAGGATTAATAACAGACTAACACAGAATGGCTTAACAGTATGTCCACATTTACCCTCACACAAAAACAATTAACAGTTTTGGTTGGTTTGTTTAAACCTGACAAATTACAATTAAAATGCTGCTGTCAACGCACAGTTCTGATCTGGTTCCAAAGATCCAGTTGTGCATGGAAGATTAATTGTCTTCTTAAACAGAAGGATCAGTTGTTTTAAATCTGTCCTGTTGGCGTATGGTCGAAAAAAATGTATATTTCTTGAAAAAAATATTCTCAAGAGACTCTCAAGCTTGACAATTTTAAGGATAAAAATGTTCTTTCTACCAATTGCTATCCATAGCTTACAGCTCTGGCTGCAGTCCTCTATGTATTTATCAGGGAGTAAGTACAGCGGGAGACGAGATTCACCCCACAAAATTACAGATGCGTTGCACATGGAATTAATGGTGGAAAACAGCCAGGGACACAAAAGAATGTTAGGTGAACTTAGGGCATGTCTAGATAAGGGAATTTGCAGTGGTCCAGTTGAAGCATTAAAGGTTGTTACCTTTATTGCAAACTATTTTATGTCTCACATGACTTACCCTTCCATTCACATTGCTCAATATAAATATTTTTCTCCTGTGATAAAGGGTCCAGGCAAGTCTTAGGATCACCACAATTTGCCACCCTTTCAAAAATGGTATCTGCTTCCTGCCCCTTCCACACATTTCCATGCAACCATTACTCAGTTGGTCATGACAACTTCTCCCTCCCTCCCTCCCTCTCTCTCTCTCTCTCTCTCTCTCTCTCTCTGTTTTTTTTTTTTTGCTTAATAAAGTAGGTGACAGAGAGAAACAGTGCTGCATCTACCCAGCATGATACTCATAATACCACCAAGGTATCTTGCTTATCTAGAATAGCGCTATGTCAATAGGAAAATATATTTTAACATTTTCAAACAGTACAGTATATGAAAACAGAGGAGCCATGTTTTCCTTTGTCCCTTTCAATGCCACAGTCCATCACAAGGTTGTCAGCACATATATAGCATAACCCACAGCACTATTTTGGCATGGGTAGCCGTCCATCCACATGGGCTACAAGCCAGGTAAATCAAAATGTTCCAAATCACATCCAAAAGCTATAACCCTAGCACTGTGTCAAAAAATTGCCGCACAGCTCTAAAAAATGCCACAATGGAACACTCTTAGTCAAAACATATGTGAATGCGATGATTTGATTCAAACCAAGCAGCACTAAAAGTGATGCAAATAGTGAACTATATGCCTGGACATGCGGGCATATGAATAGACACCCCCCAAGTTATGCCACTTCTCCCACCCCACCCCTCAAAATGGCATGAAACTTTGGCAGAGAGGAAGCTGGTATAGAAAGGACATGTTGACCCATTGACCCATTCATTTGGCAGGGCCACTGTGAGATACAGGAAGCTGGACTAGATGGGCCTTTGGCCTGATTCAGCAGGGCTCTTCTTATTATGGCCCATCTACTTCCCATGAGTCATATTACTGGTCTATCTAGTTAAATATTCTCAGGATTCCTTTAACTTGTAATGGCTTTCTTATGCTCCAGGTGAGTTCTTTCACAGCCCTATGACATAAGATACTTCTAAGTGGAAGTGGCATCGATCGATGCCAGGACCCAAAGCACACACTCAAAGCAGCAGGTCATGGAATCATTCAAGCCAGTGACAGTGCTGGAGCAGAAGCAGACATAAGCCCAGAGCTTTTTTTTCTTTTAAAAAAAAACTTTTCCCCTTCCCTTCAAGCCCCACCTGCCAGCTGATCAGTGCAGGGTGGTGCTTGGGGGGGGGGAGTTTTTTAAAAGCCTGGGGCTTTTTTTTTTTTAAAAAAAAACCTTTTCTCCAACCCCCAAGCCCTGCCTGCCAGCTGATCGGCGCTGGGGTGGGGGAAAGGTTTTACCCCCACCTTAGCGCTGATCAGCTGGCAGGCGGAGCTTGGGGTGGGAAAAATATTTTTATTTTAAAAAGCATAGGGCTTTTTTTTAAAAAAAAAAACTTTTCCTCTCCCAGCCCCCCCCAAAAAAACCATTTCATTAATGGGTCATTTTGTACGATTTTTTTTTGCGAGGGGGGAATCATATGAAACAAAATTTAAAAATGTGGGGAGGGGATGAAGGGAAATGAAACAAAACATTTTTTTTTTCATTTTGTGGCCATCCTTAGTGTGATTGCCCATCTCTACACCTCTTCAACCTGAGGGCAAGATACAATACAAATGTGCATTGCAGTCTATTGATGGCTAAGGCAAGGCAAAGCCCAAAATTATTCCTTGACAAAATCACAGCAGAGCCCATGTTGGACAGTAAGGCAACTATATTTGTCAGCTGCGCATTAACAACCGGATTATGCTAATAACATTCAATTGCTGGAGCATGAAGATGGATGAAGTGTTTGAGTTAATACTCAGTTTTACTTGGCATTAATCAAAGCAAATCCTAGGCTGTCTTTCACAGGAAAGGGGGGCATCGGAAGTCAACTGACACGTCTGCGACGCTGCCACCCCACCTCCCAGCATCTTGTTACAGTGCAAAAGTGGCGGTGGCGGCAGCAGCACCGAACTGTGAGGGGGAGTGTTGTCTGGGAAAGCAAGTCAGCTGTTTTTATTTTATCTTTTTAATTTCTGTGGCAACGTCCATCCTTTCTTGTGGCCCCTCTTTCAGGAGAACCAGCTGGCATCAGAACCGCCTGGTTTTACCATGCAAATAGCTTCACACATGCTGTACAAAATCATCATCATCATCATCATCATCATCATCATCATCATCATCATCATCATCATCAACAACAACAACAACAACAACAACAACAACAACAACAACCTTCGCCTGCAGGGTCTTCATGATGGATTTGGCTTCACACTGGCAAAATTCTATTTTTAAAAAGATTACGCAAGATTCCACTCAACAACCATGGGAAGTCACCTGCAGAGCCCACGTCTTATTTATTTTGGGTATCTTAGGAAGCAAGAAAAGCTTCTTCGAACCATAAGTCTGCAAGTTCACGAAAAAACTTGGAGTATTCTGCTGACAAATCAAAATCCTCGTGCACCAAAGGGTTCTCACTGTTGGAGGCATAACCTCATCCCCCTTCTGCTGCCAACGTGGAGGTGTTATATAGAGCAGGCACTTCCTTTTATGGTGAGATCTGAAGCAGGCATTTTATATTATTGTATTTGTTTTTTCATTTGTCCATTCATTAAGAAAGCTTCTGATCTCATCGCTCTGCTACTTAACTGTGGCGAATGATATCTTAAATTACAATATTAAAGCAACGAAAACCCATTGCATCGCATTGCATGCCATCTGCCTCCCCTTTCCAGTTTGCGCAGAGGCCCTGGAAGAGGTGTTTCAAAGAGACATTTAACATTTAACATTCAATGCCTTTGCTAGTATGAGCACCCCTGACTTTAACTGCCTACAACCACTTATACTCATGAGATTAAAGTTCTGGGCTGTTATGTCTGTATTTTCCCCTGGAGGATGTAATTTTTCCATCCAGAGCTTAAAATGAACCAGCTACGAATAACGTTTCATTTGCACGTAATTCTTTTCTGCAACAACTAAGGTGTAACTAAGCTCTACTATGACCATACTATCTTCAAAGAGCTGCTCAAAAAAGTTGGGTGGGGGGAGGAAGAAAGAAAGAAAAAAAGTAAAAGTAAAAGGGGAATGGAAGGGGATGGGATGGGAGTAAAAAAGAAAAATGGTAGCTTAAAGAATAAGAAGTTTCATTTGGCTCCAGCTTGCATTAGATGCAGCTGGTTGCCACTTAGACACAATGAAGGGCAATTGCACTTCTTATGAACTTAAGTAACTTGTTTATAGTTACAGAAGTGTACCATGTGTACATAAGCCTGTTTCCTACCAGTATCCAGCAGCTAGTTGATTGGGGTGGGGGGTGGGGGGACACTTGGCTCAGCAATACTGCAATCCAGAAGGATCTTGGAAATCTAGTAGATCAGGCATGTCCAAACTTCAGCCCTCCAGATGTTTTGGACAGCAACTCCCACAATCTTTTGCCACTGGCAATCTAAGCTTAGAATTTTGGTAGTTGTGGTCCAAAACATCAGGAGGGCCTAAGTTTGGACATGCCTGTAGAAGATCATAAGCTGAATATGAGCCAACAATGTGATGTGGCCACAAACAAGGCCACTTCTATTTTAGGCATTAACAGAAGTCTAGTTTCCAAATCCTGAGAGGTGCTCATCCTCCTCTATTCAGCACTGGTTAGGCCTCACCTTGAATAAAGTGTCCAATTCTGGACACCACCCTTCAAGAAAGATACTGATAAGTTGGAACAAGTTCAGAGGAAGATGATGAGGATTCATCGGGTGTGGGGATGTGTGGAAACTATGAGGAAAGGCTGAAATAACCGGGCATGTTTAGCTTGGAGACAAGAAGACTGAGGGGCGACAGCACTTTTGAAATATCTGAAGGGCTGACCTACAGAGGAGGGGCAGGGTCTGCTCTCGATCATCCCAAAGGGCAGGGAGCATGGACTACAAGTTGAGAGAGGTAAGCCAGCTTCCGACTGAATGTTAGGAAGAACTTCCTAGATATTAGAGCAGTATGGCAATGGAACCAATTCCCTTAAGACAGTGGTTCTCAACCTTCCTAATGTCGCGACCCTTTAATACAGTTCCTCACGTGGTGGTGACCCCTTTTGCCCTGATTGGAAGAGGCCAGAAGCCCCCTTTGGCAGGTCACAGCTGCAGGTGCCATCGAGAACTTCCCTCTACAGGCACCCTCAGCCAATTGCAGCCTCCGGTGCCATTGACTGACATCACCTCCAACCTATCAAGTTGTAATTCACTCTTTCCTCCCCCTCCTCCCCTCCTTTTCCAGACCAAGCCGTTTGTGCCTTTTTCTTCATTGGTTCAGGGCAACCCCTGTGAAATTGTTGTTTGACCTCCAAAGGAGTCCTGACCCCCCAGGCTGGGAAGAGGTGGTGATTGCTCAAGCACTGGAGGCATTCAAGAGAAGTTTGGACAACCACCTTGCAGATATATTTTGATTTGTATTCCTCCATGGAGCGGGGGGTGGGGGTGGGATGGACTTGATGGCCTGATAGGACCCTTCTAACTTCAATGTTCAATGATCATTTTTAAAATGAATTTTTGAAATGTCTGCTATCCTTACCATAAGGCTCATCTCAAACCAGCAATCACCCACTTTGGGGGGGGGGGGGGTTGATTGTAAATCTCTAGTCTAAAAGGTTACTCCCCACAATACTCTTAATGACACACTCCAATAAGCATGCAACTGGGGTTATTTTAAGACAAACCATCCGAACAACCTGCTAGGCCTGTTGAAAGCTGGCATCCCGATTCTCCCCTAGCCAAGGCATGCCTGCTGGATAAAAAACATCCCTTTCAACCCATTTCAACCGACTGCAAAAGTGGTCGGCCCTCTGGGGCGATTCTTTAGAAGCCAAAGCACATTTCTCCTGTTCAGCCAGGGAGAAGACGCTGGCTAGATTTACTGACTGGAAATGATTTCAAGTAACTTTCCCGGATGTCAGAGTCAGCGTTTCCTATCCCAAAGGAACACAGCAAAATGATTCTTATAGGGGAAAGGCTTACAAGGAGAGAGGATACCGTTCTCCCAAACACAGACCCTCGCTCTTTCTCGCTTGAAACCTCTTTCCCTTGATGAATTCTGAGAAGAAATTTGTCTAAGTCTCTGTGTTCGATTCTGAGAGTGAAACGAGATGACCCCATGTAGCACATCCTCAGAAGAGAGGTCAAAGGTGCCGGCTGGACAGTTGCAGACCAGGAAAGAAATCTCCCCAATTGCAAAGGGGGTGGGAAAATCTTTTTCTTCTTCATTGCCCCTGTGAAGGGGCAATGCCGGGTGCCCACACAAAGGGCTTTGAGTGCCACCTTTCGCACCCGTGCCATAGGTTCGCCAACACTGTCCTAGAGGCTTGTCCAAATTCCGCCTGGGGACCAAATGCGGCGGAATGGTCAGCCCCCACACATTTTCACCTCACCAAATCTGGCCCTTCTTGCAAAAAGTTTTGACACTCCTGCCATAGGTCAAAGGTGACTTGTTGTCCCATAACAACAACAAGTAAAGGCAAGCAGAAATATTACATGAGGCTCATTCAAGATGCAGGAAATGAGAAGATGTGTGAATATTGAGATGGCCAGAGTCACTGATGCGAACGTATTACAGCGTATGAATAAAGAGCTAAAAATTCTCAGTACCACAAAGAGAAGAAAATTACAACATTTCGGTCACGTAATGTGCAATAACAAATGCCATTTGCTGCAGATTATCCTTCAAGGAAAAATAGATGGGAAGGGTGGCCCAGGGCATAGAGGAACAGTCTGGCTTAAGAATTTAAGCCAGTGGTCTGCAGTGAGCCCAGCTTCTCTATTTAAAATAGCTTTAGATCAACAACAAAACAGATCATGCTAGTGATTGCCAACATTCTACGAGGACATGGCACTCAAAAGAGGAGGAGGAGGAGGAGGAGAAAGAAGAAGAAGAAGAAGAAGAAGAAGAAGAAGAAGAAGAAGAAGAA
>JAHTLZ010000045.1:1080218-1082718 GCA_023846285.1 Phrynocephalus versicolor
TTTCTATAGGGCTTAGAATCACAAAACCATAGAATGCTGGAGCTGTAAGGGTCCAACCCCCTGCTCAAGTCAGGAATTCAAATCAAAGAGCATAAGAAGTTATCACACTGGGTCAGATCAAAGACCAGTCCTTCCCAAAGAGTTCAACCAGTTTCCTACGAGAGGCCCCCTACCAAAACATGCAATCACATCCTCTCTCACACTTCCCCAAGCAAATTATCTACGCACACTTACTGCCTCTGATGCTAAATAAGCAACCATCTTGGCTAGTGGCCATGAGTAGCCGAGTCCTAAATGTATTAGTCTCATATCCCCCAGATGGCAGGCATGACCCTGTCTTGTGGACAGTCAGTCAGAGGAAGCCAGGCCATACAGGGTCAAAGCTCAAGGACTATTTGCTCAAGGTCATAATCCACCCTTAGGCTACTGCTCCCTCCAAGCTCAGCTATAATGCTCGCCAACTGTTAGAAGAGAACTTGACATTCTCCAGGACACTATAGTGCTGAAGCTACTTTTGTTGTAATGCAAACCCCCCCCCATGGTTGTGGTTTTGAACTGGCAATGAAGAGCCATAACTTTTCAAAAGATCTGCTCCTCATTTTTTGCGCTGCCTGCAGTTTTGAATTCTCCGGAGGGAGGGACATACAAGGGAAGGGGAGGTAGCACAAACACTTCATTTTGTCTGCAAACAAATCCAACATTTTCAACTGCATGCTGGAGAGGTACCCTTGTTTCAAAAGACCATTCACTCATATAATAGCTCTTATGATATCCTGGACGTCTGGGTTTTACCCCTGTGGGAATGCCACCATAGGATGGATGCCACTTCAAGCTTTTGCTTCAATGATAGACCTTTCCATTTCCATATGTTAATTCATGGTGCACTGTGCATTTTAAAAACAAAGCAATACTGCACACTAGAGATGGGCACGAAATGAACAATTTTTTGTTTCCGTTTTTGTTTTTTTGTTTCATTACATAACGAAACGACAAACGAATTTTGTCTCTAAAATGAAATGAAACGAACAGAAACACTGGAAATTTTGTTGTGTGTTTAGTTTCTGTTACTGCAATATGAGTGAATTGCTTAAAATCCTAAAAAAAAGAAATCACAAAAATTGAAATTAATGGTAACGAAATGGTAACAAAACAAACAAAAACAAAAACAATTTTTTTGCAAAAATTCACGAAAAATGGAAACAAACCGAAACGGACCCTCCAAATGACAAACGACAAAAAATGCCATTTTTTTTATTCGTGCCCATCTCTACTGCACACTGCTGAAGACACTCCACTCCTTGTCATTCACACATAAAGTATCCTTTTAAAGTTACTCCTGTTGGCTGGATAGCTCAGAGGCTTAGATATGGGGCTTCAGAGCAAGGGGTTGAAAGTTCAAATCCCCACCTTGCCTTCTATGAGCCAGCCTGTGTGGCCTTGGGCCAGCTGTACAGTCCCAGGGTGCCCCCACCAGAAAGGAAACACTTCAGTGTGTTCTCTATCTAGAAACATAAACATAAATCAAAATTGATTTGACAGTGCACGATTAATGTTCTTAGATAATGCCAGGTGCTCATTCCTTAATCCCCCTTACTTTCTCTGTGTTATTATTTGTTGCACCAACTTGACGTATACCTTTCTATTTATTTAATTATGAATCATCATTTTGTGTGGATGCATACATTCCGAATTAAGCGATTAGCCTTTCCGTTCAAACAGAAGAACAAACAAACATCACAAAGCCGAAACACCACAGGACTGCCAATCCAACAAATCTTTTCCCAGTACAAAACTGTATCACATTTCCACCTCGTGCCTGGTTTTCCATTTCAGAATGGCATTTATACAACCACTCAGAACTTGCAGTTTGACACAGGAGCTGGCATAGAAATATGCGGTAACGGCACCTGAAATTTCACTAGACGTATTCAGGAATATTTTGTTGGGAAACAAGGTATCTCCTAACCTTACTCTCCACATGTCCTGAAAAGAGTTCCATAATGTCTCTGAAGATATGTATTTATTATTTATTAGATTTATATACCACAACATCTAGCAACCAAGGCCACTCTGAGAGGTTAAAAAAAGCTCCCATGCTTAAATCTTTTATCTATACAGTGGTACCTCGGATAATGAATTTAATTCATTCTCCAAGGCAATTTGTTATCTGAAAAAAAATCATTATCTGAAACATAGTTTCCCATAGGAATGAATGGGAAACCAATTAATCCATTCCAGAGCCTAGGAAAATGACACAGAAACCTGTTTTTTTGCTCAAAACTCTTTCTAAAGTGCACTTTAAAGATACAGATGTGATGCAGCCTGGGATAACTCTTTTTTACCGATACATGCTGGAAATTCGTTATCCGAGGCAGCCCACAGGGAAAATTTGTTATCTGAGGCAGCCCATAGGAAAATTTGTTATCCGAGGTAGCCCACAGAGAAAATTCATTATCTGAGGCAGACCTATACATAGAAATTGTGATTCGTTATCCGAGAC
>JAHTLZ010000045.1:1087718-1096494 GCA_023846285.1 Phrynocephalus versicolor
ACACACACACAGAGAGAGAGAGAGAGAGAACTATGCATTTTGCTTTGGGTGGGCTTTTTGGAGAGGTGAAGTAATCAGTGTGCACGCTGTATTTTGCAGCTTTAAAAAAGAGAGAGAGAGAGAGAGAGAGAACGCAACATTATTCCCTTTGATGCTACAAAAGCCTCTGGGAATCCCACTTTATATTCATGTATTAGTTATTGTTTAGTGGCTCTAGTGACTATATCATTATGGTTGATTACTGGTTTCTTAGTTATCACCCCCATGGAAACGGAACCGCAGAGACGGTGCTCATTTCATTTCGCCAAGCTTTTCATTATGGCTATTCTGTATTAACACTAAAGCTTTACCTTCTAAATTAACGTTGTATTTTCAACACGTGCCTTTTACCAAAACAGACAAGGCACAGTGGCAATTAAGGAGCAAAAGTGACGGCCTTTTAAAAACCATGCCTTTTGATAGGGCTAGGGCGGTGTTGGCGAACCTATGGCACGGGTGCCAAAGGTGGCACTCAGAGCCCTTTCTTTGGGCACCCAACATCGCCTCTTCACAACCACCTGTATTCAGGTTAAATTGCTGTATTGGCACTTTGTGACAAAATTAGCGGGTTTTAAATCACAGTTTGGGCACATGGTCTCTGAGAGGTTCGCCATCACTGGGCTAGGGTGTGTGATTTTTTTTTTCTGGGCTGTATAGTATCAGATCCTGGCATGCACTGTCCCTGTTAACAGCCCAGCAGCCGTAATATGTAAGATCTGCCACTTTAGGAGGGGTTGTTGTTGTTGTTGTTGTTGTGCTATTGTTAAAACTGGGGTACTTCAAGGACCACATGCCAGGGAGTGATATCAGAGATCTTGTGTCGTGCACTTCCAGCCACATTTGGTGGGGCCACTGTGAGATATAGGAAACTGGACTAAATCAGCTTTTGGCCTGATCCAGCATGGCTCTTCTTATGTTCTTAGTTCCCTTTACTTTGGAAGGAAGTATGGTTTTCTTAGAAATTCAGATGGAAACTAACTTGGACAAATTGGCCCGCTTTCTATAGTGAGTCTCTAGTTTAATGTTGACTATTTGCTTTATTAGTTGCATAATGCCCAGGCTCCAACTGGGAAAGTATGCCAATGTTAAGACCATCCATGTAAATGTCAACAATGAACGGCCACAAATTAAATATCAGTGCAGGCTTTTGCAGTAATCTACCAAGTCCCGTGACTAGTGCATAATACCAAACGCATATACAGTACTGTACAGTTCTGTCTTCTAATCCAATGGCAAATCACAGCAGAGAGTTACACCAATGAACATGCTGCTGGGATTATTAACAGGACTAGATTTTTCATTTTTCCTTCACGTGTTCTATAGGAACAACAATTCCCCAACACATTTCTGTATTTTAAAAGATAGGGAAATACTATGACTGACACTATACCTAATAATAATAATAATAATAATAATAATAATAATAATAATAATAATAATAATAATAATAATAATAATAATAATAATAATAATAATAATAATAATAATAATAAAACAGCCAGAGATTAACCTCATTCATTTAGCTCTGGGCACACTGATGCTCCTTTTCTGTATCTTGGCTTTCTGATAGAAGAAAATGCAGATGGTGAATTCTCCTCTTTAACTCCAAAATTCTGCTTATCAAGGAATAAGCCCCTTCAGTACAATGAAACTTCCTTCCCTTACATATAGATCATCTGGACCATACTAGTAAAATGATGTGCTAGGGCTGTGCTACAAATCTGTTGTTTGTAGATATTAATATTATTATCAAAATCAGAATTTTATATCACTATCTCCGTACAGTAATGTGTTATATAGAGAATACATTGGCAAGTAGGATTATATGGCAGTTTTTATATGGGATAGAAGTTAAGGTTAAAAAGCCAGCATCCTTATACAGTTACAGAAATAAGCTTTCTATGTGCTGCTGATTTTGACTGTTTCCCCTCTAACAAATAAATGTCCAGGCTATAACTTTAATAGTAGGCTTATTATAACTGTGAGAGACATCATAACAACAACAAAAACCCTCAAAATCCAGCACCCAAAAGTCAGATATAGATTTGCATTGCATTGAGGGAAATCATCATTCAAGCCCCTATCAGATGAAGTTGTCTTAGTACTTGGTGACAAAACCCTTGTTGGCAATCACAGAGGTCAGATGTTTCCTGTAGTTGGCCACCAGGTTTGCACACATCTCAGGAAGGATGTTGTCCCACTCCTCTTTGCAGATATTCTCCAAGTCAGGAAGGTTTCGAGGCTGATGTTTGGCATGTGCTGTCTTGAGCAGTGGGACCTTGCCGGCACTGCAAAATTTCAGTCCTTCACAGAGTAGTGTGTTACCAATTGTTTTCTTGGTGACTATGCTTCCAGCTGCCCCGAGACCATTGACAAGTTCACCTCATGGAGTTGCAATGTTCATGAGGATGGTGACAAAGCAGCCCAGTTTTGTCACCATTCTCATGACTATTGCAACTCCAGGAGGAGAGATCTTGCATGGAGCCCCAGACCGAGTTAGTTTGACAGTTGTTTTGTGTTTCTTCCATTTGCAAATCATCATCCCCTCTGTTGACACCTTCTCATCAAGCTGCTTGACGACAGTCTTGTAGCTCAGTCCAGCCTTGTGCAGGTCTACAATCTTGTCCCTGACATCCTTAAACAGCTCTTTGGTTTTGGGCATGGTGGTGAGTTTAGAGCCTGCTTGCTTCTATGGGCAGGTGTCTTTTATTCAGGTACAGTAATGAACTGGGATTAGGAACACTCCCTTACAGAGGGTGTTCCTCATCTTAGCTCGTTACCTGCATATAGTGAAAAGACACCTGGGAGCCAGAACTCTTGCTGGTTGATAGGGGCTTGAATAATTATTTCCCTCACTACAATGCATATGTTCTGACTTTTGGACACTGTTTTTTGTTGTTGTTGTTGTTGTGCTGTATCTCACAGTTACAATAAACCTACCATTAAAGTTACAGCCTGGTCATATCTTTGTCAGAGGACGAACAGTCAAAATCAGCAGGGGATAGAATACTTATTTCCCTCACGGTACTTTTGTGTTGAGTGAGGAAGGATGACATGTTTTTCAGATGTATCAATCCAACCCTAATCTGGTCTTTTCAACTAAAGGGTTTCCTCCAATCACGGGGAATATTTTTATTCTGCTTCTCCTCAAATATGTTCAAGGTGGCATAAATGCTTCTTCTCCACTTTAATCACACCACAACCCTATCATATAAATCAGACAGAAAGAAATAAGCTTCAGCAGAAACTAGAACATAGATTTGGAAAATTGTGACCCAATGGTCCTACCATGGCACCATAATGACGCTTATCCTTCCTTTATTATCTTGAAACCACGTATGCATAGACATTCTCAAAGTGAGCTACCTGTTAATATTTTCCAAGCAGCGTAATAACAGTGATCCCAGGAGGTTTTAGCTTTTCATTAGACACCTGGAAACCACTGTCTTGAAGTTCAAAACAGTGTACAATAAAACAAAAATTAAAAGCAACACAGTTGAACAACAACGGAACATAAAAATAAAATATGAAACTATTACTAACTCTCCAGTTATCACTGGTATGCAATTTATAAATTATTAATCCACTAATTTAAAAAGTCCATGGCTCAAATTCGCCAGCAGTGAAATTAGCATACAGGACAGCTAGACCAGAAGCTTAACAAAAATCTATATCCCTTCATAGTATTGTACGGTGGGTAGGTACAAGTAGCAGTAGCAACAAAAAATGAAATGCTTCTGTTTAGTGGCTTACAACAACCCAGCTATGCCTTTATCCAATATAATCAATTTAATTCTTCTACCCCTTCCAGTTCTCTCTTCCATGGGTGAGTAGAACCATGTACAGCCATTATTACAAATGTCTGGGGAAGTCTTGCCACTTAGACCCCTTCCCTGTAAGAAATACTAGTTGTGCAAATTCTAGGGGGTTCCCTGAGCTTGCTGATACTTCCCCTTATTTCCCCATAGACCTGCTTTGGCTACATAATTCTACACCTGAGTTCCCTATTAGTGCCTACAATGATATTATTTAACCTGGATACAACAGACAGACCATTCTCCAGAGAGACTTTGATGAGTAGCACCACCATGTATCTCAAACAAGCCAAGTATTATATGGCAGTTAACCTGGTCATACTCTGAATCCTGTGGTAGAAAATTGGACAGTTTAATTTTGTACTTAATACCCTCTTTATCTACCATGAAAGGTTCGCGACTCAGCTTCAGAGGATGACCCACTGAACTGGTGTGGGTGTGTGGGCGTGTGCGCGGGATAGAGGTTAAATTGTTTTACTGTAGCTATAATAGTGCTCACGACATGAGATTCAGTTCCAGGTAGCCAGCTCAAGGTTCACCCAGCCGTCCATCCTTCTGAAGTCAGTAAAATGAGCACCCAGCTCACTGGGGGTGGGGAGATGCATAGCCTGCATAATTACTTGTAAACCACCTAGAAAGTGCTTTAACTACAATAAGGTAGTATATAATCAGCACACTTTGGTTTTTTTGCTTTACCTTCAATTAGTTGTTGAGGAGGAAGAGAGAAGGATGTGTTTCTCAGCACCTACTTTCTCCACGCTACACATACAAATGTAAACTTCAATCACTTCTCCATTTATCCATCCATTTTCTAAGCTAAACAATCCCAAAGATTTTAAACTTTTTTTTCAGACAGGAACTGGCCCTTCCTCTCGATAATTCTGAACCTTATGCAATTCTTCCTGCCTTTCCCTATCTGCTTACAATATTCTCAGTGTAGTGACACTAAAAAGAATATTGGTAGGCTATGGCATTGGCATTTCCTCTGTTATGAACAGTCCTTTTCTAATTATGCCCAACAAGGTACTTGTCCATTATATAACACAAAGGCTTTTTGTTGGACCACTAATTCTGAAAGGTCAAGATCATACTGGAGAAAATTCCCATTACCCAAAAGGCATACAAAGCAACAGTGCATGATTTTTAAGACATGGGCAACCTACAATAATAAGGAATCAGAGAAAGAGATTAAAAGGGTTTTTTTTAATTATTTTTAGAAGCAACATCTATTTCAGAGGATATCATCTTCTCCTCTGGTTCTGTGCTGGCCCAAGAGTTGGTCAAAGTTCCGACAGATGGCCATCCAGCCTCTGCTTGAAAACCTCCAAAGAAGGAGACTCCACCACCAATCATCCGTGGCAGCATATTCCATTGCCAAACAGCTCTACCCGTCATGAAATTCTTCCTAATGTTTAAATGGAATCTCTTTTCCTGTAGTTTGAGACCATTGCCCCATGTCCTAGTCTCTGAAGCCATGGAAAACAAACCAGTCCCTTCTTCAATGTGACATCCTTTCAAATATTTAAACAAAGCTATCATATCCCCTCTCAGTCTTCTTTTTTGAAAGGCTAAACATTCCCAGCTCCTTAAGCCACTCCGCGTAAGACATTTCCTCCAGACACTCAATCATCCCGGTTGCCCTCCTCTGGACCCATACCAGATTGCCAACATCCTTTTTAAATTGAGGTGCACAGAACTGGACACAGTCCTCCAGATGGGTTCTGACCAGAGCAGAATAGAGTGGTACTATCACTTCCCTTGATCTACACATGATGCTTCTGTTGATGCAATTAGGTAACCCTGAGCTATTAACATTGATGACTCAGTCTGACCTAACTCACAGGACTTTTGTGAAAATCAAGTGGGGAAGAGAAGTATGGAAAGATGTGGACATGGCAGCCACCACCTCAAGCAGCCACAGCAGTGAGAAGCAGAACACAACAGGGGGAAAAAACACACACCACACATAATCCAGTATTTCAAATACACTTGGAAGAAGATCTTCAATCTCAGGCAGATGTCGCATGGCCAGATGGTGCTTTGAATTCAGTGAAGATAGTAACTTATCTTACAAAAGTAACAAATAAATAAAGATCCAGCAAAGCATTTTGTCATACTGTGCAGAATTTTTATTCAACTCTGGGTTTCCTTTGGAACTCATCAGGAACCCCTCAATGAGAAGTCAGGAGCAGCATAAATAGAATACAGTACCAGCATTCCCTTGCCTACAAATCTTCCGTTGTTGAACCAAAGAGCACCGTTTTCATTTGGACAGGAAAAATTTAAGGCTTCAAGTGCTATTTCTCAGGGTGAACTGCTTTAAACCATGCAGCCCACAGAGAGAAGAAGGGAAAACAAAGTACATATTAGATCAGACATCAGAGGAGATGAGTGCACCAAGTATTTTTAGAGATATGAATTACAGTCTTGAAAAGTCTTATTAGGACTTTTTTCTTTGGGAAGGGGGTTGTGTGGGGTGTGTGTGTGGGGGAGGTGGATTCTTTAATCATGCTTTCACAGGGGCACCATTACAGAGGCTACTCTGGGTGGTTTACAATACAGGGGAAAAACAGACTATAACAGTAAATAATAACACATAAATAAATAATATAAAATTATATAACACATAATATAAAGATGACTATTATCAAATATTGTAATAACAAAAATTAAATTAAACTAACAAAGAGAACCCAAAGAAATCAAGAAAACAGATATTTTTTTTAAAGGCAGGTGTATGTCTACAGATTTTTGATCTTATTTCAGCATGGGAGGGGGACAGTGGGGGAGGGGGAATGAGTGCACAACCCTACCAAGTACAGTGGACCCTCGTATAACAAACAATTTGTATAACATAAAATCAGTACAACATAAAAAATTCCGGTGATAGGGGAAATTTGCTTAACAGAATTGTCTATGGGGCGAATCCGTACAACATATAAATGGCCACAATTAGGGATTCCTCTGTTTTCAATGCATTCCTATGGGAAATATGTATAAAGGAAAATTTGCTTAACATAATTTCATTTGAATGAATTAATTCCTTTATACAAGGTACCACTGTATTCAATACTCTACAATCCCCACACCCTCTTGTTAGAGTGGTATGCTGTTTCCCTACTGATTCTGCTTGTTGTCACGGGTCAACCATTTGAAACCTTGCGATGTGCCAACGGGAACTTGGGGCACCATTTTTCTACCAATCCCAATTCTCTTGCCTACCAATTTACTACAGAAAATGACTATACCACCCCCACCCCCCAAAAAGTGGATGTATCAGGAAGATAGAGACAACCCATCTGAAGTCTCTCAGTTTTATATCTCCTAGCAACTGCTCTAGTTTAGCTGCACAGTTTGGGCCCCTGGTGTGATTTGTGCAAATTACACAAACCAGTGCAAATCAGGGATCTGGTGGTTTCTTGTCCGGGTGCGAGATGTTTCTCAGAGCTTCCCTTCAAATGTAGGTCAGCAGCTCCCTACAGCGAAGACATCCCAGCAAGGAAAATGGCACCCTTTGTGAGAGCCTAATATGGGGTTCATGCATAAGCTTTGAAGTGTATAGCCATCTCTCTTTCAGCCTGCTTGCCAACTCACTCCCTCGCCTTGGAAAAAAGAAAGGTGATTCATACACGGAAATCTATTGTCCAGAGCAGCCATTGTCCCAGGCATTAGCTTTGTAGAAATTAAACAGCCCACCAATGTTGCCTTCCTCTTGTTAAACAATAAGGCTCGGGAACGCAGTCGCAAGGTAAGAAAAGGCACCTGTCATTTCCAGCCGTACTGCAAAGAGCATGTTAACTTCTCTTTTCCAAAGAACAGAAAAGGGCTAAGAAGAAGCAGGGGAAGGGACCGCTGCAGAAAATGCAAAGGAGGAAAAAATTATACGCAAGGCACATGGTTCTATTCTCCTGTGTTCCCCTTCAAAGGTTTAGATAAATGGGAAAAAAATCACAAAGATGCATTTAAGGAATGAATATTTATACCCGGAGTTCCCTGTGTCACAGAACGTTTGAGGAGAAGAGAAGACCCACTCAGGAGAGATAACACATCCTTAATGGTTGTAGAAAAAACACAACACATATCCCCACTCCCACCCCCCGGTTTTTCACAGCAGGATATTTCTCTTGCACTGCCCAGACACAGGCAGGGCAAAGTGTAATAGCTGCACACACCTTTCCATTAGAGGCACAAGCTCATAATGCAACAAATAATGAGTGGAATAAAGTAATGAAGCACAAAACCATACACTTATAAGATCATAAGAAGAGCCATGCTGGATCAGGCCAAAGGCCTATCTAGTCCAGCTTCCTGTATCTCACAGTGGCCCCACCAGATGCCTCTGGGAGCGCACAAGACTAGATATCTGTCTCCTGATACCAATCCCCTGCATCTAGTCCTTTAAGTACCCTGGTTTTAAGCCTGGAGGTGACACATCTCCATCATGGTTTGTAACCTGTGATGGACTTTTCCTCCAGGAATCTGTCCAATCCCCTTTTGAAGGCATCCAGGCCAGATGCCATCCTGTGGCGGAGAGTTCCACAGACTAACAACACGGTGGGTGAAAAAAATAGTTTATTTTGTCTGTTCTCACTCTCCCAGCCCTCGATTTGAGTGGATGTCCCCTAGTTCTGGTATTATGTGAGAGGGAGAATAGCGTCCCTCTATCCAATTTACTCATGCCCTGCATTATTTTGTACTTCCCAATCATATCCCCTCTCAGGCACTTTTTTTCTAGACTGAAGAGCCCCAAAGGTTTGAGCCTTTCCTCATAAGGGAGGTGCCCCAGGGCAGTAATCATTTTAGTCGCTCTCTTCTGCACCTTTTCCAGTTCCACTTATGGACACCAGTGCAGTATGCACTAAGGGGGCGGTATACATGAATGAATGAATGAATGAATGAATGAATGAATGAATGAATGAATG
>JAHTLZ010000045.1:1096504-1123894 GCA_023846285.1 Phrynocephalus versicolor
ATGAATGAATGAATGAATGAATGAATGAATGAATGAATGAATGAATGAATGAATGAATGAATGAATGCCAAACCACCACCACCACCCAGACAATGGTTAAAGTCTTTCTGAATACATTACAAGCTCTAAATATCAAACCAAAGGGGTTAGGTTAGACCTATGGAGAGAGAGCAAAAGCAACACATCTTGCCAAGTGGGTGAAAACTGAAGAAGGTCTCCCACCAGGACAAGGTTCTAGCAGGATGACACAGAAGTCACTTTATGGGCTTTGAAGCAAATTAGAAAGATCAAAGAATAATCCAATAAAATCGGGCTACTTGGAAACTGGACGGTTTTTCTGTGACTGTGGAGAAATTCATTCCATGCAGCGCTTATGGGCAGCAATTTATATGTAAAAATGGGCTCAAGCTACAAGTATTTTCAAATACCTGAAAGGCAGTCAGACAGAAGAGGGGCAGGATCTGTTCTTGATCATCCCAGAGGGCAGGACACACAACAACGGGCTGAAGTTAAGAGAACCCAGCTTTCAGCTGAATATTGGAAAAACTTCCTAACTGTTAGAATGGCACAACAATGGAACCAATGACCTCAGGAAGTGGTGAGTGCTCCAACACTGAAAGTGTTCAATAGAAAACCAGACATCCATCCAATCTGCTTTGATTTGGATTCCTGCAATTAGCAAGGGGTTAGACTTGATGGCCTTATAGGCACCTTCCAGCCCAATTATTCTATGCTTCTCCTAAGATTTTATGCCCCATCATATGTACAGAAGAAGATCTAACAAATACTCAATATAATGCTATCAAATCAGCCCACTTCTGATCAAAAAGAGTCTCGTGATCTTAACATTTTAATTGGCGTTAGATTCTACCTATACATTATTACATATACTGTATTTTACCTACAAAGTATTACATACATTCCATATATTCGTGCAATGCTCTAATAAGAATAAAGAAAGAAAGAACAGTTGGACAAGATTAGGGGTTTACAAAGACTTTAAAAGCCATAATCAGACAACTGATGATGGAACTATGGAGTCCAGAAAAAAAAATGTGCTCTGCCTCCTTCCCCTCAAACAAAAGGTGATCTCATGCATGAGGACCAGCTGGCATGTTGGCCACCTCATCAGATACAGTATTGGATGAAGTGGCCAATATGCCATCCATTTTTGAGTGACGCAGAGGACTGAGGAGAGGAAGCAAAGGGAGAAAATGTCTGTCAGAAGTACCGACACAAGATTAGATTGAACCCTGAATGAAACGGGGAAACTGCCATAATAGACTAAATTTCAGCAGTGAATTACCAGCAGTTGCACAGATCTGCTGCTGCCCATGCCCATCCACACAGCTGTTGTACAGCATCAAACGCCTACTCTGGTTTCTTAACTTGTGGCAATTTGTGGCCATAGATCAGTGTTGGTGAACCTACGGCATGGGTGCCAAAGGTGACACTCGGAGACCTTTCTGTGGGCTCCTAACATTGCCCCTTCACGTTATTCAAGTTAAATTGCTGTATTGGCACTTTGTGAAAAATTAGTGGGTTTGGAATCGCAGTTTGGGCACTTGGTCTCTAAAAGGTTCCCCATCACTGCCATAGATGTATAGAGATGGAGTTACTGCTGGCAGATCTAACTAAAAGGACTCTGGTCTAGGGATGTCCTTCTAAAGTCCAGCATAGTAGAACATCTACCCCAAACATTTTAGAGAGAATTACTACATTCCATCTTAAAATTACCAGTCTGAATACCTTCACCCAAGTTCAATTGCCTGTCTAACCAGGTTCTCAGAGGCCATGCACATATGAAGATTAACATCTTGAGAGGTCTGAGGGGGAAATATCCAGAAGCCAGGCCTTCTCCACGATGGCAGCTTCCTTGTGGAATCCTCAGCCACAGGGGTTATGCCAGGTGCCCCCTTCCTCTGTGCCTTTAAAAAAAGAGCCCTGAAAACAGTCTTTTTTGAGGGCTCTGGGGAGGTTTTCCATAATTGATTGAAAGTGTGGAGGAAGAATGTTGAGTTCTTTTCAAGGAGAAAGGCAGGGCAAAATGATGATAGATAGATAGATAGATAGACAGATAGACAGATAGACAGATAGATAGACAGATAGACAGATAGACAGATAGACAGATAGATAGACAGACAGATAGATAGATAGATAGATAGATAGATAGATAGATAGATAGATAGATAGATAGATAGATAGATAGATAGATAGATAGATAGATAGATAGATAGATAGATAGATAGATAGATAGAATACTGTACTTGAGTGTTCACCATTAACTCCATCAAAGAAGCCTGAAATGCAGGGACTTGAAATGAGATTTATCAGTAGCTTCCAACTTTTGGTCCCCAGACATTCTTGGACTGCGACTCCCAGAAGCCTTCAACATTAGCTATGATGGCAAGAGCTTCTGGGAGCTGCTGTCTAAGAACCATCTGGGAATCCAAGGTTGCGTACTACTGGCTTAGATACCAACTAAGGCAACCCTACGGATAGGCACCTTGGTTTTATTCTGCTCTTAATATTGTTAATGCACTTTTTAAAAATGTATTGACTCAATTAAAACCTTTCTGTAGCTTGTCATACCATCTGTAGCTACTAGGTGGGAGACTTCTCTATTGTCCCTAAAGAGCAAAGACGGACGCTGTACGCTTTCATTCCTTTCTCTCCCCACCCCCACCCCCAGGGCTTCTAGGCAGTACCATGTAGAGTTTCCATCTGCAAGGTCCCCAGACTTTTCCAGCAGTTAAGAGAGAGGTGTTCTACAGTCTTGTAAGTAAGGAGAAGAGAGCGAGCAGTGGAAAAGACTCAATCAGCATGGGGAGGGACAGACGGAAAGGCCAGTGAAGAGAAGCAGAGGGCCGGGAAAGGAAAAGACACAGAGCACAGGACTTTAGAGGGGCTACATATGTGTGTGTAGGGTGCCATCAAGTTGATCCTGTCTCACTGAGACCCTTTCCAGGTTTTACCACTCCTTTATTCTTGGGACTGTGCAGCTTAGAACCATAGAATCATGGAATCATAGAGTTGGAAGAGACCTCAAGGGCCATCCAGTCCAACCCCCTGCCATGCAGGATCCCCCCAACACAGTATTTCCGACAGATGGCCATCCATACTCTGCTTAAAAACCTCCAAGGAGGGAGACTCCACCCACCCACCCACCCCCGTGGCAGCATATTTCATTGCTGAATAGCTCTAATTGTCATGAAATTCTTCCTAATTTTCAAATGGAATCTCTTCTCCTGTAGTTTGAGACCATTGTCCCGAGTCCTAGTCTTTGAAGCCATGGAAAACAAACCAGTCCCTTCTTCAATGAGACATCCTTTCAAATATTTAAACACAGCTATCATATCCCCTCTCAGTCTTCTTTTTGTAAGGCTAAACATTCCCAGATCCCTAGGCCACTCCTCGTAAGACATTTCTTCCAGACCTTCAGTCATCTAGGTCACCCTCCTCTGGACCCGTTCAAGATTGTCAACATCCTTTTTTAATTGAGGTGCACAGAACTGGACACAGCACTCCAGGTGGGGTCTCACCAGAGCAGCTTGCCCATGACTATTCAGGGTGGCTCTTCTCCCAAAAGGCACAGTGGGGATTTAAACTCACATTCTCTGGCTCTTCAGACAGAAATCCACTATCCACTAAAGGTAACAGTTTCCCCCACACATGTGTGCTCATCGTGTCCGACTCTTCAGCTAGACTTGTGCACGTCCATGGCCATGTGGCCAGCATGGCTGCAAGGAAACACTGTTTTACCTTTCCGCTTTTTATGGCAGTACCTATTTATCTACTTGAATTTATACACTTTTGAACTGCTAGGTTGGCAGGCTAATCTAGAGGTTCTCTAATACTTCTACCACTAAGCATTTCTGCTAGAAATCAAATAAATACTGTATGCGCTCAAAACAACAACAACAAACAAATAATCAGCAGCGGGCTAATTCATCCGATCCCTTTCACATTCTGTTTGTAGAAGTTGGGAAGGCTGTCATCAACCATGTGGCTCTTGAGCATATGTCAGACATTTGGATGATCAACAGCACTTTTATTCATGGTGGGCACATTGAAAAGACTACACTGGAAAGAAGACTACACTGAGTCGGGCAGGAGAAGCCGTTTGTTGATGATGAGAAAGAACCACAAGGAATGATATGCCAAAATATCCATGCTTCACTACTGAAAACCCAAGGCAGCAAGGTAGAGCTTGTCTGCCTTCTGACATTCTTGAAAAGGAGATTTGAAATGCTTATGCAACACAGCTATTTTTATACCATGACTGCTCCAAAAGGAAAACATTACTCAAGCTTGGAAAAAGCTTAAGTCACTGACACTCTTGCCCTAAACCAATGCCCTTCTAATAGGCAGAATAGAGAAGGAATCAACCTCCTTCCTTCCTTCCTTCCTTCCTTTATCTCCATTGTTGATATCTAACACATTCAGCTTCTGGTTTTCTGGAATAATTAGATCAGTCTTGAGAACCTAGGAGCCTCTGGTGTTCCTCCCAAGCGTTCAAGGTGAACACAATACACTGAGGATTCCATGAATACTGAAAAACTTGAGATAAATAAGGTAGAATTTTCAAACAAACGAAGAAGCCATTTGAGAATGTCCAGTTCCAAGTTGTAGCTCTACATCTTACTCCTTCTTACTATGAGTATCCGGGAGTTGGGGGAGGGAGAGTAAGAACTACAAACAAAGGAGCTTGAGAAGCAAAATAATTTATTGGGTTGAAGAAAGCAATGCAAAAGGGGCTTTGGGAACACTAGGACCCTGTCTCTCCCCATTCCTTTGACCTTTTATTGGAATTACTTGAGGTCCTTCTCCAAATGCCACCACAATCAGAGGTGAGGCAGGGAGTAACCTATGGAAACACTTTCTAAGGCCGCTATCTGACCAGGGGGAAGATCCAGATAATGTGAAATGCCGGCTTTTCTTCTTTCTTGGTCATGTGATTGAAGATATGGGTTCTCTGTTCCCACTGCGTGTGTTGTGTCGTTACAGTCATGACTGACTCTTCATGACTCCATGCCCATTGAGTTTTCTTGGCAGGAATACTGGAGTGGTTTGCCAGTTCCTACTCCAGACGCCTACAACACCTGGTATTCCCTGGTGGTCTCCCATCCAAGTACTAACCAGGGCCGACCCTGCTTAGCTTCCGAAACCAAGCAAGATCGTATGTGCTTAGAGCATCTAGGCAGCTACAAGGAACACACACACACAGAGAGAGAGAGAGAGAGAGAGAAAGAGAGAGAGAGAGAGAGAGAGAGAGCTCTTGTTTCTTTTTGTTTTCTTTGAACACCATGCTAATCGGCAATATTCTCAAGAGCCCTGCATAGCATCCATGGGGAAATATGCCTACTTGCTGCATTTCCAAAGGCCCAGAGTAGCATCCTGTAGTCAACTGAATGACTAGAGAGAATTCATTCTGATCTATTAAAGCCATTCCAATGTGCCTTGTTTCTAATACTGTTTAGAAACAACACCGTCTCCTTCTCCTTCTCCTTCTCCTTCTCCTTCTCCTTCTCCTTCTCTCTCTCTCTCTCTCTCTCTCTCTCTCTCTCTCTCTCTCTCTCTCTCTGGAAGAATGGATAAAACTAAATCTTTATCCACTGTAATTTTCCTGATGGTGCCAACCTGATTTGACATATTGACTTTAGATCTTACAGCCCAGAAGATCTTACAGCCCAATGAGCAATCTCAAAAAACAAGTAAGCTCAATGAGTCCCATTTTGCTAGGCAGTGCTGAGTAACTGCAAACTGTTTCATTACAACAGAAACAAGTGTGCCAAGACAATGTAAGTGGTGCAATGTTGTATGGACTAATGGTTAATGGCAAGAGGGAGAATAGCACCAAATCAGAGGCAACTGATTTAGATCTGCAGTAGAAAGAAATACCGCTGCAATACATTTCTGTATTTCTCCAAAAGAGCTATCTATCAACATCAGGCAGACACAAGTGCATTACAATTACTGCACCTCCACGAAGCATATTTAACCTCCAGAGAGTTGAGCAAAATGAATCAAGAAAGATCATGGAAACGGATGTCACTGCTGAATGCTGAGGGAGGACAGTGTGCATTAACGATGTAAAATTTCCATAAATTTTGAAGTTCTTCACTCTTGAAGCCTAAAAGGTGACCTGATTGAAGTTCATAAAATCATATACGGTGTCGACAAAATAGGTAACAAAAACTGTTTTCCGTATTGCACAACACTAGAACTAGGGAGCACTCCATGAAACTTTGGGGTGCTAGATCTCAAACAAATAAGAGAAAGTACTTCTTCACCCAGAGGAATCACTGGTCTGTGGAACTCCCAGCCAGAAGAAGTGGTGACAGCTGTCAGCCTTGACAGCTTTAAGAAAGGATTGGACAAGTTCATGGAGAACAAGGGTTTGAATGGCTATTGTTATGGACGCCTAAGGACAACCTCTGGGTTGGAGAAATAGGCAGGATAATAATCTCTCAATACCATTTGCAGGGAATCATAAGCAGGTGAAGACATCTGCTTGGGAATACCCTGAAGCAAACGGTGAGCCACTGTGTGAGACAGAATGCTGGACTGGATGGGCTGTGGCCTGTTCCAGCAAGGCTGTGATGGACTTTTCCTCCAGGAATCTGTCCAATCCCCTTTTTAAGGCATCCAGGCCAGATGCCATCACCACCTTCTGAGGCAGGGAGTCCCACTGACTAACAACTCACTGGGTTAAAAAAAATCTTTTGTCTGTTCTCACTCTCCCAACCCTCAGTTTGAGTGGATGTCCCCTAGTTCTGGAATGTTATGAGAGGGAGAAGAGCGTCCCTCTATCCACTTGACTCATGTCCTGCATTATTTTGCATGTCTCAATAATATCCCCCCCTCAGGTGCCTTTTTTCCAGACTAAAGAGCCCCAAATGTTTTAGCCCTTCTATACAAGACATAATTAAAAAAAAAATCAGAGTACAAGCTGATCATGGAAGGACTGTGCTGATCATGGAAGAAGAGAGTTGGCAAAGAGTCATAAATAGAAAAATCCATGGAATGTGGCAACATAATGGGGTGGTGGTGGAAAAACTGCAGAAAAAGCCTTCCTTTTCCCCATATTTTTTCAAATTTTCTGGAAATTTTACATCTCTAGTTTTAAATAGTTCTACTCTCCCAATCAGTTGTCATGGCCAAGTATGGATTTGAATTCTGGTTTTCATAGTTCTAGTCCATCCCTCTCTCCGTGACATCACAATGGATTACCCCACTATCATTTTATTTTATTTTATTTTATTTTATTTATTTATTTATTATCAGATTTATATAACACCCATCTAGCAACAAAGACAAACATAACATCAACAGATTTCAGTGAATAACAATTACAACAAAATTAAATGTAATAAACATAATAAACCTCACCAAATCCAATTAAAACCAACAGAGGACTAAGATAGGTTAAGACAGAACAAACCAGATGAGTAACAGCAACTTCTAAGAGAAAACTAAAATCCAGGGAAAGCCTTTCTAAATAGCCATGTCTTCAGATTCTTCTGATAGACTAAGAAATAGGCTGTCCACCACCACATTAGCCCCCTCTAAAAGAACTTCAGGAGGACAAACCATGTACCTTTTGCAGGTGTGACACTCTATTTTCACACTAAATCTGAAAACAAAAATAGTGTAACATCATTCTCAGGAGAAACCTCCATCATCAAGAACATTGATAAAGGATTTTCTCTAATCCCCACCCCCCCCACCCCAGTCTTTCTTTTTCTTTCTCTATTCATCTGCTCTTACACCTTCAGAAACTCAGTATGGCCACCAGGGGCCAGAGGAAATTGCTTTGCAGGATGGAATCAGCCCACAAGGTTGGAAATTAACTCAGCTCTGGCACAAGGCATCCTATCAGTGCAGCAGGAGAAGCAATATTACTGTATCAGCCACTGCCACTGTTCTCACACTTGACTTAATGGGCTGCATCTGGGCACAGGAATTCACAGCACTTAGCTTCCAGATCCATCATCCTGTTTCTTTCCAGCTTCCCTGGACCCCTGCTGCAGAGCAGCCTTACAAGCCTGTGCTTAAATTCATTTAGCTACTGTTGAGTTTGGAAATGTTCCTAGGAGTTCTAAGTGAATGACACCTGTGTTGGGATGCAGACACTGCTTGGTCTCAATTTAATTGTTTATCTCTACCTCACTTGCATTTTCCTCCTGTCCATTGTTTGCAGGAGAGACCTTTTTCTCCCCACACTCAAATGCAAAACACTTGTGCACGTTTCTTAATGTACCCAAGTAACTGCAGATTTCATCTAATTAATGTTATTTTCTCAATTGACCAAAGCAAGTCTCTCTGTGTGCGTGCGGGGGGGGTGTGCTCCACAGAAGGCCCCCAATTGTTCAGAAATGCAATTTTCATCAAGACACTGCAATCTTGAGAACTACTCCTCAACGCCTAAGCCTCTGTAGAGCATGGGTTCACCAGCGCATGGGTTCACCAAACCAAGTACTGCATTCAGGTCAGCTGCTAATGGAAGCCATGTATTTTCATGACAATGTGAGAGCTCTCACAGTTGCATTGTTTTAGAGAGGGGAAGAGGCTCTTTCTTTTGTATTCCCTCTAGTTTTTTCACAAAGTGCCAATACAGCAATTTAACCTGAATACATGTGGCTGTGAAGGGGCGATGTCGGGTGCCCACAGAAAGGGCTCTGAGCGTGACATTTGGCACCCATGCCATAGGTTCACCAACACTGCCCTAGAACCCTCTACAGTTGATGTGTGAAAGGCTAAAGTCCCGAACCATGGTTGGCATGGAAGTCCATTTCCACAGTAACCTTCCCAACTGAATGTCAGCAAGTGCTCTGAAGACCTGAAGAGGAACTTGGTACCCAATTTGTTAGAATACCAGTTTTCTGAATTCCCAGTCACAGAAGCACTGTACCTGCATTCAGCTGAATGCACTCACAGGCACCCCTTCAGAATTGAATGCACAAATCCAACTGACGTCCAAAGAAGTCACTCAAGGTTGTAGTAATTCATAACTCAAGGACCTCCAGTTCTAGACGCTGCCTAGACACCTCCTTAGACAGACTTCTGAGACTAGAATTACAGAAATTGTATCCCTAGTATCCATCTGTTCCCAGCGTGATGATGGCACTAATCCCTTTCCTGCTATGACACCCAAATAAGTTTAAAATCCTTAGAGCTAATAGATTTTGGTGGGCAAAAGATACTTAAACACTAGAAACGTGATAAAGTATCCCTTGTTACTAATGAGATAGACTTTGTACATACACTGAAAGTGCATGGGGAAAGGCCAGTAACCCATACAGGATTTCTCAACTTCAGCATAAGAAAACAATTTCTTTCTAATTTTGGCCTAAATTTGCTCTAAAGTGCTACTTTTTCCTTTGTCAAGTAAAGCACAGAGGAGGGATGAGGCAACTGACCAGAAAGACTGAAGCAACCCAACACATGCTTCTCGGAGGGGGTGCGGGGGTGATAGAATTTTCTTATGACCGGACTAATTCTTCCTCCCCTCCTTCTGCCTCAACCAGGATGTTCAGCACATCTTGGAGAAAGGAGACGAAGAGCACCCTTGAACTAATAATTCTTGTTCTCAAAAACTGTCTGGTGCATGTCCTCAGAACACCATTCAGAGAACCCCTACAAGCCATCCTTCCTATGCGTTCTTTTCTGTATTCAAAGTGACATATCCTCATTTGTCAAATATGGACCTTCATATCTAACAAAGAGCCTTGATGGATCCAACCAAAGGCCAATTTAATCCAACAACCAGGGCTGGTGCTAGGTTTTTTGTGCCCTAGGCAAGGGGCAGGGGGCGGGGCAGGGGAGGGGCAGGGGCGGTGGGAAGGAGGCGGGTGGGAGTGGGGTGGTGGGGGGCGGGGCGGCAGGGGGTGGCGTGGCGGGGGGCAGCAGGGGGCGGCGGATGGCGGGGGCGACGGGCACGGGGGGCGGTGATGGGTGGCAGCAGGGGGACAGCGGGGGTGGCGGGGGGCAGCAGGCTGGCCAGCACCCCCTCTCCATTTTGGCGCCCTAGGCAACTGCCTAGTTCACCTTAATGGACACGCCGGCCCTGCCAACAACCTGTTTCCAACCAGCTTGCTCACAAGCAGCACTGGAAGGGAATAGAACACTCCTGCTTACGTTCCTCTACTGCACGACATTACACACATTGGTTCACTTCTTAAATGCAATAAACAACCAGTATGGCTGCAGCACAGTAGTTTAACAGCTGCACCACAAGGCTCTTCACTGGCTAGTAGTCAGTGGTAGAAATCTCCCTCAAGAATTTATCCAATTTCCTTGTAAAGCTGTAGCGAGGCTACCACATGTGCTGATAGCAAATTCCAAATCTTAATCCTACAGACTATCAAGAAATGTTTCCTTTCATTTCTCATGAGCCAGATCCTGAACCTGGAAACCTACATGCATTTATTGGACATATAGCTCAAAATGCATTTCTTTCTAAGGGCTGACCTTGTTTTTAGATCAAAGACTCTAGCCATGATTGCCAGTCATTGGAAAGAAAAACAGATATGCTAAAGGCTATGGGAAGAAGTAAGGACGTCAGTCCTCAAGTTTGCATAGAAATGATATTAAAGCTGAATGCAACAGCTGTCAGCAGCGAGAAGAGGTAAATCGACTTGTCCCAGCTTGCCAGGCTCAGCTTGCCACTGAATTACATCAGGGTAAGCCATTCTCTGTAATTAAGCAGGTCTGCTGGATGCAGGGTATAGTAATGGAATACACTAGGATTTCACTACTGCCTCCTAAACTTGGGCTTCTTTTCCATAATGAAAGCAAGCAACCGGGAGTCAAGGGTTATAACTATACAGAGAAGAAGCAGAAGGAGAGTAGCTCTGTTAAAAAGTGACCTAAGAATACCTTCCCATTTAAAAATTGGATTGATGATGAATCGTGCCACCATTGGGAGAATGTCTCAGTCATTAATCATACATATAAATATAACCAGAATTTGATCAAATGTATGGGCTTTAACGTACGACTGTAACGATACAACACACACACACACAGACAAAAAGAATACTTAAGAGATGCCAAACAATAAATGGTGCCTCTGGCCAAGCTTTGAACAAACGCTTATGACAGAAAGGTCTGCAGCTGGTATTTAAACCTTGGCAGCTCATTTTGGCACATGGCATAAGAATGCAAAAATGGGGAGGCTGGTTGGTTTACTCTTCCCCAAACTCAAAGTTATGTTTTTGGTATTCGGGGGGGGGCATGCTTATACAGTTCCATGCGACTAACAGGGTGTACTCTTGTGCAAATGGTTGCACATGCAGCTGTGCAAATGGAAACAGTGTGTCCTTGCAACGTAACTTCTTGCACAACCATTATGGTATTATCCGAGACAAATGTGCTAGCCACTTTTTGTTCTATTTAGACCAATACCCACAGACAGACAAAGAGACAAATATGATTATTTGCTGTTTCCATCTTACTGCCAAATGCTGACTTCAATGACTTTTTATTTCCAATGGAAACACACACACACACACGCACACACACACACACATTTCCCCATGCTTCTCACCTCATTCCTAGGTGGACCTTATGGTAGTTCAGTCACATGGCATGTGAGGGTCAGCCTATAACCCCAAGCTCAAAGAATATGAACAGTTCACCTTTTCAGTGCCCGGTGAAGGCCTTTATATTTGTTCAGCAATTTTAAAGCACATGTTGCCTGTCATCCAGGTGAGGTTATCTGGAAGTTGAGTCACGGCAACTGGACTTCTTTTCTTGTGAGATTAAAACGTTTTGCTGCTCATCCAAGCGCCTTTGTCAATCTGGCAAAGCTGCTTGGATGCGAAACATTTCGATCTCACAAGAAAAGAAATCCAGTTGCCATGACTCAGCCATGACATGTTGCTGGCTAATTTATTTATTTATTTACAATCACACTTTTCCGGCAATACAGATTCCTATCATGGGTTTCCCTCTAAAAACATAGCCTGGTTATAATCTGCTTAATTAGTTGTTGAAGATGCTTATTTACTGTCTTCATTACACCGTGTTTATATGTGCGAATGTTTTTATTCACACTCCAGTTGCCTGCTGCCTTAAAATCATTTTGACAAAGGAAGCCCATTGTGGTCCGGACTCAGAGACGGCAGTTGCCACTAAGACTGGATATCCAACTTTGAGTTCACACAGAGCCAAGAAACTGCATGGGTGACCTTGGACTGCTCCTTCTGCATAGCTAGTCCCACTGGAGGCTGGTGACTCCAATTTAACTAGGCTGTTGAATACATCTCAGGTTTTAGTCTGAACGTCAAATAAGCTGTACAAGGTGCTACACCTGACAGGAGTAGAATGTCTATACCTTGGACAGCTCCTTGTAAAGTCCAAACTAAAATCTGGGTCCGAATTACTGTCACCACAAAACTGGAGCCACCAGCTACCACCCATCTCATAGTCTTGTCTTGAACTGGGGAGAACAAGATCCATGCACACCTTTAAGACTCACTGAAAAAAGTAAAATATGAATAAGCTAATAAGCAGAACTAAAGGACCTTCTCTGTTGCTGCTCCCAGACTTTGGCACTTCCCTCCTGCTGGAGGCCAGGACAGCCGCATCTCTGCTGTCTTTCTGGAAACAGGCAAAGACCTTCCTCTTCAGGCAAGCTTTCTCTGAATGAGGGACTACTTACTATGTGACTTTTATATGGATTACCATACATGATACCACTGACTGATTTCATAAGTACACTAGTGATTTCCATGTTAGTTTCCACCCCTCATAATGGATTTTTTTTCCTTTTTGTGTGCTCTTTGTAGCTTTAATGTTACATTTTAATGTTCTAAGAGGACTCTTGCAATTCCCTGTTCTTAACTTGAATATACCTTAAATGTTCTGGGCTGTATATTGTCCCTCATTATTCTAAGCCACCTTGGGTCCTTTTCCCAAGAAGAAAGGTAGGGTAAAAATATTCAAAATAAATAATAAATAAAATAAATACATTTTCTTAATCTGGGAGTCTTAAACTGGGGGAGGGGAGATGTCTAATATATAGCCGTGTCTTACAGATGGGAAAATACAATAAATAACTGGCCCCCAGTTTCCCATTCCAGCTGATGTTGGGCACAATGAGATGCTGCATCTTGGCTGCTGCTTAGTGATAGCCAACCAGTCTCCACCCTGCCTTGGAATAGAGTCCAACTGCTCTGCTCGCAAAAAGATCAGAACATCACTGCTGTTGGAATGCTTTTTCTCGTGGAAAGGGTGGGTGGAGCTGACCATAGGTACAGTGACTGGGTTGAGCATAAAGAAATAGGGTGGCCAAGGCTGAGGAAGAGAGCCACCAGATTTATTTATTTATTTATTTATTTATTTATTTATTTATTTATTTATTTATTTATTTATTTATATTTAAATAACTCTGGGTGGTTCACAACAAAAGAATCCATACAGATCAACTATATAAACATATGTAAAAGAAAACCAAGGGATCGGAACATTAAGTCAATGAAAACATGGGATATAAGATGGCGGCAAAAAAGAAAAGGAGGAAAAAATGTGATAAACCACCATTAGTCACCAAAAGCAGCCCGGAAGAGCCAAGTTTTTAATCCCTTCCTAAAGGCTGAAAGGGGCTCCTCGATCCGAATATCGGTGGGAAGCCGATTCCACCAAATGGGACCCGCCACAGAAAAGGCACGGTTCCGGGTGGAGTTCCTGTGAAAGGTGGCCAAGCTCTCAGGGAAGAGGAGATGGCACTACATTCTCACAAGCCATTTATAAACTAAATAGGGTACCTACAAATCACAGGTCATATATAGTCCAGTTTCCCATCCAACCCACAAGCTTCTTCTGCCATTACTTCTAGACTATGTTCAGGGACATACCGGGGGGTGGGGTGGGCAGAAGGGTACATCTGCCCCAGGCACAGAAACCTGGGGGTGCCTGGAGGAGGAGGAGGAAGAGGAGGAGGAGGAGGAAACCCTGCACCCTCCCACCACCATGCGCCTGGCAAGCAACAAAGCAAGCAGGCAGGCAGGCAGGCGTGCAAGCATGGTGACTGTGGCACCCTCCTCCTCCTCTTCCAACTCTTCATTGCTTCCACACGTGCACACACACACACGTGCACCTGCATGCCCCATGCCCTCCCCACTCCTGCAGGGTTGCCCCCCGCCCCCCGCTGGGTGAATGTGATGGTGTTGTGAAGGGGCGGAGGGGTGGGGGGAAAACTTTGTCCCCAGGCACCCCAAAACCTTGCTACGCCACTGACTATGTTACGAATTCCAAGTACTCTACTTTGATGCCTTCTGATTGCTTTTGAAGTGGGTAATCCTTGACTCTTTCTGGTTTCCCCTAAAATGGGGATATAAGAAGACAGACCCTGGCACCTTATTTGCTCTAGCGACCCTTGTACACACCTCCTCTCGATGTGGGGTAACTGCTCGACATCATTCAGCCACTAAACTGTGATCATAGCAATACTTATGCGATTAAACGAAGCCAGTCCTCCGAGAGACATCCCTCCTGAAACAGAAGGCATCTGAATTTTGAGCAGAAGTTAAGGCTGGCCTTAACAGCAGTAAGTTGCACTCTACTGACTCCCAGCATATGTTGATAACACACATGGCAAGTCATGCAAAATCATTGCTATCTAATGGACTGAAACGTTGTTTTCCCCGCCCCCCCTCCTCCATCCTTAACGCTCTGAATGGATCACAAACTGTTTTCTCATTGCCATGGGCTTTTCATGCTTCCATTGCCAGCAGGAAAACACAAGCTCTGATGGTATGGCCATAAAGTAATCAATTCCCTCATCCCCTAAATAAGAAGGGAGACTTAGAAATGCCTGCTCGTTTTACAAACTTCTGCAATATTTCCGTTCACCTCTGTGTTATGCAACTTCCAGTCATGTGCAGCTCCAGTGAACTTGACGGCAAGGAAGATGCTGCCTGTGGAGGGCTAGGAATAACTTTTCTAAGTGCTCAAATGAGAAAACAAACATGACCTAAAAATCTTGAATATGGGATCACCTTGCCTACGGTGTAAGGAGATCTGTCTCACTGCCTCTGCCCTGCAGTGCACTTCCCTCTGTTCCTCGATGACTGGTTCAAGACCTGGCCCAGGTTCATATTCCACTGGCTCAACACTGATCCCATTAATACTTGATTTGCTGAGACACCAGTTTTGCCATCATTAGTAGGAGAACAGCCGAAAGTGGAAGCCCAGAGCGTGTATTAAGAAGGATATTTCAATAGTGAATACCAGACTGATTAAAAGCAAATACAATTTCTCCAGCATTGGCTGAAATCCTCTTGCTCAGCCCTTCCATTTGGCACAACTAGGGGTGTGGTGGCTCAGCAGACTAAGGCTCCGAAAGCTGTTGGCTGCAATGTCGGCAGCTCAGCAGCTCGAATCCCGGGTGCCATGCAGTGGAGCGAGCTCCCGCTGATAACCCCAGCTCCTGCAAACTGAGCAGTTCGAAAGCATGAAAATGCAAGTAGATAAACAGGTAGCTCTGTAAAAAGCGGGAAGGTAAAGCAGTGTTCCCATGCAGCCATGCTGGCCACGTGGCCATGGACTTGCACAACACTGGCTCTTTGGCTCAAATACGGAGATGAGCACTGTCTCTAGATTATTTACCTTTTTAGGCCTCATCTTGAGTACCGTGTTCTGTTCTGGACAACACCCTTCGAGAAGGATGCTGACAAACTGGAACAAGTTCATGGGAGGGCAACAAGGATGATCAGGGGGCTGGAAACCAAGCCCTATGAGTTAAAACGGAAAGAACTGGAAAAGAAGACTGAGGGGCGATATGATAGCACTTTTCAAAAACTTGAAAGTGTCTCATACAGAGGAGGAGGATCTGTTCTCAATCATTTAAGAGTGCAGGAAGCGCAACAATGGGCTTAACTTAAGAGAACCCAGCTTTCAGATGAATATCAGGAAAAACTCCCCAACTGTTAGAGCAAGATGTCTGTGAAGATTCTCAGTCATCCAGGTGAGTTTAGCTGAAAGTTGAGTCATGTCAACTGGATTTATTTTCTTGAGAAATTGAAATGTTTCACTGGTCATGCAGTTGCCATGATTCAACTTCCAGATAACTGTTAGAGCAGTACAGCAATGGCACCGGTTACATCAAGAGGCAGTGACAGCTCTACCATTGGAGGCATTCAAGAGAAATTTAGACACCTACCTGGTAAAAACCCTTTGATTTGTATTCCTGCATGGAGTTAGGCAGGCCTGCCCAACAGGTAGACCGCAGGCTACTGGTAGCCTGCAAAGGGTTCAAATGTAGCCCGCCGGTCATCAAATTAAAAAGTGAGGGGATAAGTTCTCCACCCCTCCCTCCCCCATCCCAAGGACCACCATTGCCCCAGCAAAGTTCTGGGTCTGCCAGCCCACTATCTCAGCCGAGCAGGGCCGTTCAAGGGCCATGGCACATTGAAATCTGTTCCCTCCAGAACAGATTAATTGGTTTTTCAATGCATTCCTATGGGAAACCGCTGCTGTACTTACAAAAGTTTTTAGTTATGAGCATGTGCTCGGAACAGATAAAATTCATAAGTAGAGGTTTTAGTGTAGTAGCCCTCAGGCACTTTGGGCCGGAAAAAGTAGATGTTGGCCTCTTCAAAGCTGAACAGCACTGGAGTAGGGGATTGGACTTGAGGGCCTTTCAGTTGCCTTCCAACTTCACGATTCTGTTATTCTAAGCTGCAACTAGAGCGTTCCTGAATCAAAGGAACATTTGCAGGAGGTGACTCACCAAATGCCCACTGACTCAATGGGTCTACTCTTGTTGTGACATACTACACAAAGAAGATTTCAACCACTGTGTCCAAGATTAGTACATGTGCAGCCACATATTTTGCTCTCGCATGCAATCTTGAGCTGCTTGAATATGGCAAAAAAATGTGTCCCAAATACAGTTCAGGCACACTTTGAATCAGTATATGGGCAAGCTTATGGGATGGGTGAACTCAACACCATCTCCAAGCTTTTCTGTGCAGCCAGAAAGAACAGTAAAGACCCATCCTTCATCGACCTGAAAGCCTGAAATGTTGGAGCTTTACAAGGCATGCGAGTTAATGGTAGGTGGGGTTTTTTTTGCCCACTTGGTCCTTCAGAAGACCAGGACCTATGGACATCACTTGGTTATCCAGTTCCAGACTGAAGAGAAGGCATTCATTGCTGAACTTACTAAGCTAGAAGCACTGTATCCAGAGCAATATGAGTGTTGTTTCACATGATGGCACATTCTCAAATGCCAGCCGTCCAGAGTGGCCAGATAGCCACCCAGAGTGGCCAGATGGCCAGATGGGTGGGGTATAAATCTAATAAATAAATAAATAATAGCACTTGAGCCACAATTTTCAAGCAACCAGTAAACACACACAACCCAGTTCTTACAATACTCATCTGGAAAAGGCAACAGCATTCTGATAGTAGATGTGGTTGGCATACTTTTTTTGCAGCCTAGAGGTATGAGGAAACCCTGCAGTTACAAAGCCTTGTTGTGATCATTTCTGAAATTAATACATGGTATTACTCGGCTCTGCCGACTACTTCCTTCTCTTCTTTCTTCCTAATTATAGACTAGCCGCGAATTGGTGCTAGAGGAGACAAAAGCCGTATCACAGGCAAGCTATTATTTGCATACATAACTCCACTCATTCCCACATCAAACAGAATCTTTCTGCGGGTGTTCCCGTCAATAAAAGTGTACACTTCTGCCTAACAAAAAATAATAAGAAAGTCAAATAAAAGCGAGGGAAAATCGGGAAGAGCAGAAAGGCGGTTATTCCACACACCACCTGAATCTAATTAAGCACAGCATAAGTTGGAAGTATTTACCAACTAAATTTACATTTTGAGAAACCTCTTGTTTGTTGCAAGCAGCAAATCTGATATGCCTTTTTTTGTTGTTCTGTTCAAGATGCCAGAGGGAAAAACCTCTGCTCCACTTACAAAGTGAATAGCGCAGAGGGTTAAGAGCACAAGAATGGCCTCAAGGTTGACAACCAAGCCGCCATCTGGACTTACATTCTGTTTGCAACAGTGACTAGCAAGATGCCTCTGGGAAGTTCACAAATAGGCATGAATGTGATGGCCAACCCCTTTTAGTCTTCATCATCTGATGCCCCAAGGTCTACTGTTTCCATGCAGTTAGCTATCAGATGAAGAACTGTGTGTGCTTTAAAAAGATTTTTTAAAGAGTAGGTGGATGGGTGCTGGCTAGATGCCCTGAGCACATCCGATCTCGCCTGATTTTGGAATCTAAGCAGGGTCAGGCCGGGCTAGTACCTGGATGGGCGACCACCAGGAAATACCAGGTGCTGTAGACACCTGGAGTAGGAACTGGCAAGCCACTCCAGTATTCCTGCCAAGTAAACTCCATGGACATGGAGTCACAAAGAATTGGTCACACTGTAATGACACAACAACAACAACAACAACAACAACAACAACAATAACAACAACAACAAGGTGGGTGGGTAATGTAGTATATTATATTGCATCTTATGAGAATTCTAAATTGATTGATTAATTGATTGATTGATTGATTGATTGATTTGCTGTGACTTGAGAAATACCAGATTTATCTTATCTAATGCAGTTTAGGAACATTATTTTTGTTGTCTGGGAGTCTTTAACTGCCCGGAGTTCCATTGGAAGACGGGTGGTATATAAATAAATAAATAAATAAATAAATAAATAAATAAATAAATAAATAAATAAATAAATAAATAAATAGGAGCAGGAAAGGGTTTTCTACCACAAAGACTAGAACACCACTTTCTAAGGATACATCCCCTTCATTTATTGATAAATAATCTGGCTCCAATTGCACTCCTCTTTTTCTTCTTTTTAAATCCTACATGCCCTTTAAAGTTCTTTCTAGTTCTGTTAACATGAAAACTATCCCAGTTTCTTTCCCTTGGTGCTTTCCACCTACCAGATGGGTGTTTCATCTAAGAACATGGACAAGTTCCATATAACAGCTTCACTTTGTGGTTTCACAGAATACCAAGGGGAAAGCAGCCATCACTTTTTGATAGCTTCCTCCCTATTAATCCTAGAGAAAATCCAAGGTGTTTGGGGGGAAAAAAACACATTCCCAACACTTAATCTGATGCACTTCAGCATCCTTTCCCATTCTACTTTTAGATGGTAATTAACTATGGTCGCCCATTTTTCCTTCTTACAACACACATATTCCCCATGGTCTCCATTACTCTGCCACCATTTTGCTTGACAAAGTGTTATGGAGAACCCAAAAGCTTACATACTATTTAGTGATTTGGGGGACCAACCTAAAGGCATTCTTCATTCCCTTAATGTGGATTCTGGCTACTCTGAGTGGTGGTCTATGACACCCACCCTACCCTCAACTGTCACCACTGAATTGCAAGTCCACTTCTGCTGTCAATATTACACCACCAGGCCATTTTTCGTCTACTCAGGTGATTTCTCGGGTGGCACTGGTACATCCATCAAGGCCTGATCTCATCAGCATGCCTGCATTTTCTGCTACCTAGCTTATCCTCCCCTAGTTCTATATAGGCCCTCTCCCTCAACACATGTATAATGACCATTTGGTTCACCTTTCTTTCTTCTGTGTGCCACTTTTGAACATAAACTTGCACTGGTGACCTTATGTTTGTGCATACTTCATTTTTTGCACTTTTGAAAAAGATAGGGATATTAACAGACACATTTGTTTTTGTCTCCCGAAATTATCATCATCATCATCACTATCATCATCATCATCATCATGGAACTACAAAGTTGGAAGGGATGCTATGGATCACTGAGCCCAGCGTCTGTCCAATATATATATATATTTGCGCTCAGCCCCACTTTGAGAAGAATGGGTAAATCCATAGTAAAATCTGGTGAAACAAATTTCTCTATTTGCTAGAGTGGGCACACTCCTTCTAGTTGGCTACCTCTCTGGCTACCTGCAACTCCCAACTAATGCATCAGGATCTCCAGAACCCTCTGAAGAGGAACAAACATTTCCCACAAAATTTAAAGGTCAAAATATGGGGGAAATCGTTCTTCCCACCCCTTGTTTTAGCTAGAAGACAGTTCTGTTATTTGACTCCAACTGTTTCATCTTGGAGAGGTCCTCAAAGCCTTGGGGAGACTGGAAATTTTTTCCCATAAACTGGTAAATTTTGGGCATGTTTACATCATTGTTCTGAATTTATTGTGACTTCTGGATCTCGGCCTCACCCCCCCCCCCGAATAAATTCCCCAAGTCAACCTGAGTTGTTAAGAGAAAAGGGACTCTTTTAAGATTAAATAAATGCAGCTATAAAATTAAAGTACGGCACAGGAAGGAAACGTTTATAGGGAAGTAAACTTTTTGTTCCTGTTAATCTGACAGTGATGCTGATCTAGGCATTTCAGCATTTCACCCACCTGCTCACCTCACATTGTCTCACTCACACACACACACACACAACACAACCTGTCTTTACAACACACTCACAGTGTGTACTAAAAAAAGAAAGTTAAATCTGACTTTCAAATTTTAACTGCAAGCCAGATTTTATTATGATTCTCTCTTCACAAAGTCCTTCTGCACAGGGCAGGCAGCCATTCAACTCCTATTAAGGAAGTTTTTACTGGGCCTGATTATGTCAGATGTCAGTAGCTAAAGCTGTCATAGCTGTGCTGAGCAAACAGGAAACAATTTTACGAGGCTTATGATAAAGAATACAAAGAAGGTTCTTGCAGGAATTAAAACCAACACCATAAATATATCCCACCTTGGTTTCAATCATCAGTGATTGCCTAGTATATTTTTTAAAAATGATTTTATTATGTATTGCAGCATCCCCTTGCGTTTTTAGATCAAGGATGTCAACTACAGCAGCTGTTTCCATTTTAGTTTTTAAAATTATCATTTGGAAAGCTTTGGCTCAGAACATCAGTGCACCTCTTTACAACACAAATGGAAAATATACAAAGAAGGAGAGAGGGAGAAAGAGAGAGAGAGAGAGATAAGATGCAATATTACTTCCATCAATTTCAACCCATTCATAGAGGACCCAGGAGCTCTACATCCTCTATATGGTGATTTAATACATTTAATAAAGATCTGGATCAGAGAAACTATGTGCGTTTAGGCAGAGCTGGAGTAGAAGATTTAAGTGTCAATAAATGGCTAAAAGAAAGTTGTGGGGCTAGGGGAGAACGAGGCTTTATGTCCTTTTTTTTCCTTGCAGAGCAGCAGAAAGAGAGGAGGCTTGCAGAACAATAGAGCAAGAACACGGCCGAAAGGGGTGGAGCTTCTAACTACTTCCTGTGCTTATAGTGATTGAGGGGGTGGAGTTTTACCTTTAAATAACTGCTCCCAGCAGCAAACAGCTCACGGTGTGTGAAAAATAATAATAAAAAAAACCATTCTGTCATACTAATGTTTTCTGGGTGTACCCCCAAGCAGAGATCCTCTTGAGAGCCAAACAAACAAGAGCAAGTCACCACTGGTAATTTGGGGGGATGCTTGCAGTTGGAGTAGAGCTGCTTTAGAGTCCCGTGCACTGTTAGATTTCAAATAAAAAACAAAGGAAGAAAATATTCTTACAGGATAGAAAGATAGTAAAAGCGTACAAGGGGGCAGCTGTAGTTACCTGCAACACTTGTGCCATGTTTGTCATCTTGCCATAGCGCGTGGAGAACTGCACTTGCAGCAAGTGCAAGCTGGTTGCACTACTAGAAGAGAAGGTCAAGCAGCTAGAGGCCTGCATATCTAACCATCAGCAAATTAACAAGGTTGAGCTGTTCATGGGCAGAGTGGAGCAGACTATCCTGGACAAAGAAATGACAGGGCACACTTCTGAGAAAGAAGTCACTTCGCTAACTCAGGAGGTAGATGCATGGAGGAATGTGACTCGAAGAAGTAGAAGGGCAAGGGAATCACTCTGAGAGTCTCAAATTACAGAATCAATTTGAGTCTCTTTCCCTTGTCACACCTCAAGAGTTCCACCTGAGGATCTGTCCCTCATCACACATGATGAGATACAAGAAGCAAACAACAGGAACAACCTGAAGACCTCTCCCTTAATATAGTTGATCAGGTGCATGCAGATGGACAGGCTAAAGGAAAGAGGCTCCTTGTGTTAGGTGATTCAATTATTAGAAATATAGAGGGATGGATCTGTGATGTGCATGATAACCATATGGGAAGTTGCCTGCCAGGTGCAAAGTTTGGAGACACAACCAGGCATCTAGATAGTTTGTTAGAGAGAACTGGGAAGGAGCCAGTCGTCATGGTACACGTTGGTACCAATGATGTTGGAGAGGCAAAACAGTCAGTCATGGAAGCCAAATTCAGGTTGTTAGGAAGAAGATTGAAGTCCAAAACTTCCAAGGTAGCATTTTCAGAAGTGCTACCTGTTCCTCGTGCAGGACCCACCAGGCAGGTAGAGCTCAGAAGCCTCAATACGTGGATGAGGTGATGGTATCATGAGGAGGGCTTCAGATTTGTCAGGAACTGGAGAACATTTTGGGACAAGTCAAACTTGTTCAGGAGGGATGGGTTGCACTCGAACCATGATGGGACCAGATGGCTGGCACTCAACATCAAAAAGGCTGCAGAGTAACTTTTAAAATGATAACTGGGGAAAAGCTGACAGGAGCTGGGCAGCATCTGGTTTGGGGAAGTATCTACATGAATAGACAATTACATTAGTAAGTGCAGAATGATGCACATTGGGCCAAAAAAAAAAACACACAATTACATTTATAAACTGATGGGGTATGAACTCTCTGCAATAAACCAGGGAAGTGGTCTTGGTATCTTGGTGGACAGCTCAATGAAGGTGTCAGCTCAGTGTGATGTAGCAGTGAAAAAAGCAAACTCAATGCTAGGGATCATTAGAAAGGATAAAAAAAATAAGTCAGCAAGTGTCATTTTACCTCCAGAAGGATATTATGGAAATGGAAAAAGTGCAGAGGAGGACAACCAGAATGAGATCGTAACACCTTCCTTACCATCTGAGGCTGCAACGGCTGGGCCACTTCACTTTTGAACGACGGTGCATATGAGGTGATCTGATTGAAGTTCATAAAATCATACACAGTGTGGACAAAGTAGATAAAGAAAAGCTGTTTTCCCTATCGCACAACACTAGAACTTGGAGGCACTCCATGAAACCTTTGAGTGATAGATTTCAAACAAACAAGAGAAATTAAGCAGGTGAAGACATCTCTTTGGGAATACCCTGAAGCAAATGGTGAACCACTGTGTGAGACTGGATGGGCTGTGGCCTGTTCCAGCAAGGCAGTTCTTATGTTCTTATGTACTAAGCAGGGCAAGAACTAACTGGTATGGACTTCAAAGAGATAGGCTTGGGTGAGGTCTCTGCAACGTGAATGGGATTAGGCTTGGTCTCAGAATATGACATTAATGGCCCCCTATGCCTTTCCTGGCTTTCCTACCACAGGGCTCCTCCACTGTCAAGATCCTCCTTCTCATTTGTCCACCTACGAGCCTAATCAGGCCATTGTCCAATTTCTAAGCCTATTCAGACCAAGGTGATGTGAAATTAAGGTGAGCTATAAATTGGAGTCCTTGCCACTAACTTTCCTCAGACCAACGAAACTGCTTGGATGAGTAGCAAAATGTTTCAATCTCTCAAGAAAAGAAGTCCAGTTGCCATGACTCAACTTCCAGATAACCTCACCTGGGTGACTGAGAGTCACAGTCATTTAGAAGGAAGCTTTACTTAATGGTAGGCCTCCAGGAGATACAGAAGTAAGCACACAGAGGGGGGAAAAACAAGACAAGGACTTTTCATTGGCTGCTCCCCAGCTGTCAAACTCTTTGTCAAAGGAGACTCAAATAACACTTTTCCTGTTTGTCTGTTTTGCCCACCAGCAGGCAAAGCCCTTTCTCCTAAGGCAAACTTAAAGAGCTTATAAGAAAGGGAATTTTTATGGCTAATCCCTTGCTTTTATGTTGTTTTTTGGCCAAACCTTGTTAACACGGTGGCTGAAACCCTGTTGTTTAGAATTGTAAAACACAACTAGAGTAGGCTCCCTTGGGATTTGGTGAATCCACTTACAATTTACTCAATGGCAAATGATTATTATTTATTTTATACTTTCACAATAAACCTGGTGAAGCCAATCCCCATTCCAGCATGTCTGAAAGGGGTTGTTTGTCAATATAAACATGGCAATTCAAGGTGTATTGCTTTTTTGCGGTCTTTCCACTGTTTATAAAGAGCTATACATAAATCTGTATAAAAAATAATACGTGGCTTGCATTTCTGCATGCTCAATTAATTTATCTTCTTAGCATTGATAGACTAGCACTTGATTTTTTTAAAAAAACTAAAAAACCCAATAAAGCATGTTTTATAGATACCATCTTGGAGTTGTTAGTCCTTTTTCTTTTCTCTCTCTCTCTCTCTCTCTCTTTTTTTAAAGAAAAAAGAACCCACAATTACTTGAGGATGCACCCAGCGCTGTTACAGATAAGTGACAATGGAACACTGTTATTTATTCAACTCCAGAAAAAGGCACCACAGTCAATCAATAGCCTGTGAGTGTACTAAGGTTGTAGGGCTCGTATAAAGATGTTTATCAGAAATCCATCAGCTGCGTTCCACTTTTGATTATTCTATCACAGCCTGTCCACAAACAACATCAAAGGCTGCCCTACCTCTGAAATGACATGCCACTCTGTCAGGAGTAACAGCAGCTGAGGAACCCCTCACTATCTAATATGCATATTTAACGGCACATCCAATTAACCACTTTGCTGACTGAGATTGCTTTATTATTCATTTTATTCCAACTTATGTTAATACTTTGGCAGGAGACATGAAAAATGACTGATACAGCAGAATGGAAATTCTTGAAAGGCAGCTTAAAATGTAGAGAACCTTAAAGTCACGTCTGGAGAATATCTGTGAGTTATGATCCTCATGCCAGAATAACGCCTTTCACTTGCTCTGATTCTGCGGGGAGGCTTCTCAGTCAGGGAGTCCTTTGTTAGCACGCATCACCCAAATTAATGAAATAATGTTCCAAAAGCAATGACAGAAATCCCCCACCTAAAAACACCATGACAGCAAGATGACAGAGGGACAGAATGTTGATGATAAAGAACAGGCTTGAAGAGCAGAGCCAAGAATCCACATCACTGTAGGCTTGTCAACAGTCTGTGAATTCTGAAGGACCCATCTCTGGCTGTGCCTGCGAGATACACTAGAACAGTGGTGACGAACCTTCGGCACTCTGGATGTTTTGGACCATGACTCCCAGAATTCCAAGCCTGTATTGCCAATGGCAAAGGACAGTGCGAGTTGTGGTCCAAAACATCTGGAGTGCCAAAGGTTCGCCATCACTGCACAAGAACATTACAGAACAAGACCCAAACTTTTTGGTTCTCCCCAAAGATTGTGCTATTGGGGATAAGAACTACTGGATAGCTTAGCTGTTCAAGCATCAGACTGCAGAGCCAGAGGTCAGGAGTTCGATTCTCCACTGTACCTCCTTGACAGAGGAGTTGATGATCTATAGAGTCTCTTACAGCTCTGAGGTTTCAATAAGGAGATGACAATCACTTTACTTGTCAAAGAGTCTATGTCCCCGATCCACACTACTTGGTCCACCCAGGAAATGCTTCTTTGAATAGGCACCTCCAAGGGAGGCCAGGAAATAATCCAACAGAACCAGGGCCTTCTTCACAGGACCACCAACATTCTGGAACCAAGTCCTGATGGAGCTATGCTAGTCTCCCTCCCAACTTTTAAAAGGTGTCTGAAAACACTTCTTTTCAGAGAGGGCTTTCTAAGCCACTTGCCTTGATTCTTTTATATACCTCACATTCTGCTTGTGAGGTATAACACACACATTTTGCACACTGCACTACTGGGGTGATATATCAATTGAAGAAATAAATTTTAGGAAATAACAAATGGGGACTGCATGGGTAATCATCTAGAATGGCAACCAAGAATGGCTTTTCTCCTGCTCATCCACTGAATGAGAAGGGCTTCATGACAGCTACTCATCTTCAGAACCTCCTCCTGGTGGACAGCAGCACTTCTGAAGGACAGCAGGGCCAGTACATACCTCCCCACAGGCCAAACCGCAATGGCCTGCTTTCAGATATTAAATATTAGCTAACCAAAGTTGGCAGAGAGTTGGGACAGACCCATATCTGGCCCTGGACCTATCCAACATGTTGTTGTTGACAACATGCTCAACTCCTTACATATCACCTCATTTCTGAGGGCATAACTGTGAGTTACTCCAAGGCCATAATCTATGACATCCATTCACATTCCATTTATATCAAGGAATGAAGTGAGAGAGATCAGAAGGAAGGAAAGGGCATCTGGACCCTCCCCAATGAGTCTCACAGCTCACTGATTATTAGAACTCCGATTTCCCAAGTCCCAGGCAGGATCCTGGAAGGACGGGGACTTATCAAACATTCTCAACATCTACTTTGTGCCTAGGCTTCGTCTACAACTTTTAAAGACCAGAGAAGTTTTGAGAGGAGCTTCAGGCCATCAGTGCCCAATCAGATGATGTGAGGCAAGATTTTGTATCAGATGAAATCTCTCTCTCTCTCTCCTGCTTCTCCTAACCTGGTGGCTTTTGCACATTCTAAACTAAAGCTTCATAATTCCCAGCTAGCCCAGAATCATAGAATCACAGAACAGTGAAGCTGGAAGGGGCCTATATTTTACAAGAGTAAAAATAAAACATATACAAGCAAAAAAACCAATGACACAATAAAACATAAACAAGGGGTAGAAGAGGCAGAAGAGGAATGATAAGGACTACTGCCCCAAACATCTGTTAGGCAACAAGCTGGAAAAGGTTGGCATAGAAATTGCAATATCCCTACCCTGAACATTTATTCGACGATCAGTAATTCTTAGCTCGCAAATTACATACTATTTATGTGAACTTCTTCATCCTTTAAATCTTAGTCCTTCCTCTCTTGTTTTCTCTTGCTCATTTGTCTTGCTAGTAGTAGCCTCCTGAGATTTTGACATCTGTTTCCAGTTAAGGGTCCTAAAGAGATCTTGCTTTTCTGTTGACTATGCTGTATGTATGTGCTGTGCCATCAAGCTGGAACCAACTTATTGACCCTAATAAAACCTTCAAGCTTTGGGAGATATTTAAGAAGTGGGTTTACCAGTTCCACTCTGTCATCAATTTCCACGGCTAAGTAGGGACTCAAACACTGTTCTCCTGAGTCTGGTCCATAACTTCTCCACTACAGCCCACTGGGTCCAAACTAAGTTAAGAACTTCTAGATCTGGTCAAACAGTTACTCCTCCAAACCACCACTAGGTGGACTCTCACCTACAGAAGCAAGACTTGATGATGCAACTCTCTCTCTCTCTCTCTCTCTCTCTCTCTCTCTCTCTCTCTCTC
>JAHTLZ010000045.1:1140237-1167872 GCA_023846285.1 Phrynocephalus versicolor
TCTTTCTTTCTTTCTTTCTTTCTTTCTTTCTTTCTTTCTTTCTTTCTAGGTATCACATCCTTCCCTGCTCCACTTGCACCTTTTGGATCTTAGGGCAAGTAACAGAGAGTAATTTCATTTTATCGTCACTGCAGCTCTGTGAAGCAACTTAGCTTGGGACGTGGTGATTTCCTCCAGATCTCCCAGTGTGTATCATAGCTAACCAGGGACTTGAAGCTGGGCTTCACTTCCCAAGCACTGCACTCCCCCCTTCTGCCTTTATTTACTGATTATATTCCTGTTGGCTGGGGAGTTTCCTGAGTCATTCTGATCACCTTATTTTATCCAGGGTCACCAAAAGCTGAAGGCTTTTGTTGTGAAACTCAACAGCTTCAGGGGATTTTGAGAGCCTTATGGGCTGATCCTTTCTCCTGGTGTCTCGGGGGCTCAGAGTGCATGAGGAATTCACAGGGTCATTGTTTCCTTCTCTCCTACATATTTACATCAGGGCACACCTCCTGGAACCAAGCAGGGATCCAGACACCATTTTGCAGCCAGAAACCTTTGCATTTCCTGACTTGTGGTGCATTCAGTATCACAAGGTGTGCTTTTAAAATGTGCAAAGAGAAATTATGCTCATGCATCAACGGATGTGTGCATACTGTTGAAATATAGACAGCCTGAATGTGTACAACAAACATATTTAAGAAAATGCACACTAAGTAAATACAGATTTTTTTCTCCAAAAGGGGAACATGTGACTTGTGGAAGCAGGTCAGGATGAGCACATTATTAGCTGAAATCCTGTTGCTTTGTACACTCCAACTAAAACAGACCATTGAATCAGTAGGGATTTGGTTAGTCAGCACCTCCATAAGTTCCATTGATTTTATGGCCCTTCAACCAAATTTCCATTATAAAAAAATCATCAGACCAAGTAATGGAAGCAGAACTATTAATTACCAAGATGCATCCAAGACCCCTAAGTCTGGTAAAATATCAAACTTCACAGTATGAGTGAAGCCAGGAATTTATGTGCCAAATTTGACTGATAATTGGTGCATATCTAGATCTCAATGAGGTGTGTGGATCAGAGGCACTTTGGACAATCATAGAATCATAGAGTTGGAAGAGACCTCAAGGGCCATCCAGTCCAACCCCCTGCCATGCAGGAACCCCATCACAATATTTCCAACAGATGGCCATCCAACCTCTACTTAAAAACCTCCAAAGAAGGAGACTCCACCATCCTCCGTGGCAGCATATTCCACTGCTGAACAGCTCTGTCATGAAGTTCTTCCTAATGTTCAAATGGAATCTCTTTTCCTGTAGTTTGAAACCATTGTCCCGAGTCCTAGTCTCTGAAGCCATGGAAAACAAACCTGTTCCCTCTTCAATATGACATCCGTTCAAATATTTAAACATAGCTATCATATCCCCCCTCAGCCTTCTTTTTGAAAGGCTAAACATCCCCAGTTCCCTAAGCTGTTCCTCATAAGACATTTCTTCCAGACCCTCAACCATCCTGGTCACCTTCCTTTGTACCCGCTCGAGGTTGTCAACATCCTTTTTAAATTGGGGCACACAGAACTGGACACAGTACTCCAGGTGGGGTCAGAACAGAGCAGAATAGAGTGGTACTATCACTTCCCTTGATCTAGAGACACTATGGTTCTGTTGATGCAACCAAGAATCACATTGGCTTTCCTGGCTGCCGCATCACGCTGCTGACTCATGTTCAATTTGTGGTCCACCAAGACTTCCAGATTCCTTTTACAGGTACTATTTTCCAGCCAGTTTTGTGGGCTGTCCTCCAGCAAAGTAGGGCCACTCTGTAACACCCTAGAATCAATCTGGGTGCTCCTGAATGTTCATGAGAAATTTGGTGATCAAGGGAAATGCACTAGCAATGGGCAAAAATGGTCAGTTTTGCTTTCTCTTGCATTCAGATTCGTTAACACCCCTAATTCTTTCTCTTCTAAACATTGTGATCTGAGAATTTTAAGATTTTCAGCTGCAAATTTGAAACACACATACTCTGTATCTGGAATTGATCGAAACAGTTTCATTTCTACAGTAAGTACAATTTGGGGACACTGGATAAGTGCAAATGCTTCGCTGTCTGCCATATTGAAACCCAGAAGAGTTCCTTTCAATTTCTAGGTTAAAACCAGAGTGGGGAAGCATGACTCATTTCTGAAGCATCCGCACTCTAGGTCAGCAGGCAAGATCACCATTGTGGTACTTTTTTTTTGTTCTGATTCTCTTTGTTTGTCTCAGGCACTAACCAAGAGACCAGTTCCACTGAAAATAAGAACTGCTGTTGAATCTGGTTTTGGTTTTAAAATTCAGCTTTAATTATGGTGTCTCCATGATGTACAGAGAAGCATGGATTTTTATTTTATTTTTTATATTTTATCTTTTTTTTTTGCCTGGGAATTGCATTTTTGTTGTTGTTGTTGTTGTTGGAAAGAGAGGTAAAATGCTTTCCTATCAAAGGGACCTTTATTTTAAATTGCTGGCGCTACCAAATTATTTCAGTTATTTGGGCATATGTAAACCCCTCTGTTGATGTACAGTATTTTCCTGTATATAAGACTATATTTTCATCTAAAATTGTTAGACTAAAACTTGAGGGCCATCTTATCCATGGAAGTAAGCTGAGGAGAGAACCGCACAGTTGCAAAACTGGAATTTTGGATTGGCAAAGTTGGGGTTGTCTTATTCACGTCTTATATACGGGAAAATACAGTACATTGTGTCTTTCTCTGCCCACCTGCCCTGTTTCCTCACCTGCATGCCCACTTGCTTGTCTGCCCCTCTGCCCTGCTTGCTCACCCAACCACCCATCTGCCCACTTATTGGCTACTTTGAATTCAGGCAAGCAGCAACAACCCAGGGAAAAATACATTGCTCTTTAACACACACACACACACACACACACACACAGAGAGAGAGAGAGAGAGAGAGAGAGAGAATTGTCCCTGGATGTTCTCACATGAACCCTATGAAGTGGCTTTGGGATCAACCATCCAAGGTGCATTTTCATCTTGAGACAGATTTTGGGCAGATTTTGTCAAGTTGGACAGCTCGCAACCAGTTCCAAAGCACCCCACCTTTGGGTTGCTCTTGGCTCCATACCGATTTCTCATCCTCTCTCCTGGTATTCCACTACGGATGGGGAAACCCAGCGGAAAAAGATTAACAGTTGACGGGCTGTTAATGAGTGGCAATTGAGGCAAATATTGAGGTCACAAAGAGTTGTGTAAACAGTTAACCTTTTCCTGCTAATTTCCCCATCTGCTGCTCTCCCACAGGGAGGTCCACAGTACTTCCCTCTGTGCTTGAACCCCATGCCTCCCTCGTTCAGTTCCCTTGCATATGCAGGCTGAGTTTCACAACCACATGCATTCCCTCCCCCCCCCCGCCGCCTTAACACAACCCCAGTTGCTTGTCATGGACCACGGCATGCTGGATTTTGGATCTAAGGGATCTGTTTTGTGAAAGAGAAGAGTAAGGGTGTCAAGAAATGTCACCGTTGCAGAGATTCTAATCAGAAGCAACTGTTTCTGCATTGAGTTGGGAACTGTTCAAGTCCTTCGAAATAAGTTGATGTGAAACCCAGATATTGTTCCCCAAACAACCCAAATGTGTTTTCCAATTTGCTAAAAAATCATCATGATCATCATGATTATCATCATCTTCATCATCTTCATCATCTTCTTCATCATCATCATCATCATCGAACTACAAAATTGGAAGGGACCGTATGGGTCATCATGTCCAGCCCCTGTCTCTGCAGCCAGAGACCCAAACCACTAACCTATCCAGCTGTTTCATTTCCATTTGTGCAACTAAGCCTGCTGGAATGGGAGGAGAGAGGTGTAATATCAAGTGCTCCTGCAAGCATGCCCGCCTGCCTAGCACGCACGCACGCACGCACGCACACACACACACACACACACACACACACACACACACACACCACTCATTTCCCCCCTCCTACTCCACCAAGCCGCAGCCACACCACCTTGTACCCCCTCTACTGCTGATAACTGTCACCGCTCTGGGACGCTTCCAGGAAAATAAATGTTCCGGGGCGGTGGCAGAACAAAGCTTGAGAACCGGTAGTGTCTTGGCTATGAACTAAGCTGATACACCCCCAAACAAGAAACATAGTGGAATAAAAGCTGCCAGAGAAGGTATGGCAAACTGGTTAGGAAGAGTAGTGAATGCCTCCTTACAATAGGGCAGGATCCCAGCATGCTTAAAAGAGGCAACAGTAAAGCCACTTTTAAAAAGCCCTCCTTAGATCCAACAATCTTGAACAATTATCAACCAGCATCAAATATCACATTCTTGGGAAAAGTCCTAGAGCAGGTTGTGGTCTCACAGCTCCAGAGGTTTCTGGATGAGATAAACTACCTAGATCCATTTCAATCTGGCTTCAGGCCTGGTTATGGGACTGGGCCGGCACTGGTTGCATTGATAGATGATTACTCAGGGAAATGGATAGGGGATCTGTATCCCTTTTAAATAAATAAAAATAGTTTGATAGGTTGCAAAGACACAAGCAATCCACCCAGTGCTACTACTTTTACTTAATCATACAACAAAGCCACAATCTTTCACATTTCCTAGTACTGTGCATTTTACAAAACAGATTTGGGGGGGGGGTCATGAAATTAGACCCATTTTTCCTGAGATCTCCACCAAGCCTACTACAGTAACTGAGAGGGAGGACAGTACAGTGCCAAGCATTCACATTCACCTTGCCAAGTCAATAAAAGACAGGATTTACATTTCCAGGGCACGGTAAGATCTAAACGGTGTGGACCACGTTTCTGTGTGTACAGTAGGACCCCAGTATCCACTGGGGATTGGTTCCAGGCCTTCCCATGGATAACGAAAACCACAGATAAGAGATAACGCCTGCTCACCCACCCCCAAACTGCTGTTTCCTGACAGTAGCTTGCTTTATGACTGCTGTTTTGAGATAGTAGCTTGCTTTATGGCTGTTGTTTGTGACAATAGCTTGCTTTACAGCTGTTGTTTGTGACAATAGCTTGCTTTACAGCTGCTATTTGTGACAACAGCTTGCTTTGAGGCTGCTGAATTATTTAATTTTTTTTTCTCTACCAACCATGGATAACTGAATCAGTGGATAATGAATCAGTAGATACGGGGCTCCTACTGTACTCCATCTTATGCTTCCAGATTCATTGAGTATACATACCAGCATACGTTTCTGAGCACATGTAGTAGTAAGACCTGACAATATCAGCCCTGTAGGCTTACTGCAGTTTCCCCCAGGGAATACGTGTTCCACTTATATGCAGAGGCACCTAAAACAACTGTTTCCAATGTCATAACATTCCAAATGTCTTCTTTGCCAATGTGAATGAAACTCAGGCTGCCAAAACTTTCCCTTGCATATGGAGAGGAGGCAGGAGTGTGCCCCTGTTCTGTGAACGTTGGGGAAGAAGGATGCTGGGCTTCCCTCCTCCTTGTCCTTGTGATTCCTCTGTTATGTTGCCAAGACAGGTTCCCCGGAGAGCCTTGTGTTTTTCTTGACAGGTGTTCCTGAGATCTGCTGTGCCTCAGCGGAATTGTTACTGCCTGCTTTGAGGTACAGTGGAAAACATTAAGATGGTAAACTAATGAACTTACTTTATTGCCTTCCTGATCATATAAACCACACAGTCGGCTGGATTAATCTGCTAATGCTTTTCTAATGATTCCTTTATTGGGCATATGGCAGCAACTTGCTATTTTCTTCACCATCTCACACGAGCAAAGCTTAAAATAATCAAAACACAGAGATACATTTCCGGCTTTCCGTTACATAAATAAACAGATTCAGCACTATTGTGCTAAACCTTCTCGGATGGCCTCCTTTTTTCTTTTTCTTTTTTCTTTTTTGCAAGCCAGGCCCCTGATTCATTTGCAGAGCTAAGAATTGCAGAGGAGCAAACAGTGGCTCTGGAGAGCCGATAAAAGGAAAACTGACTGCAGTGGCACAAAACAATCTGGGGAATCCCAGTTTATCCTGAACAAATGATACACTGCATCCATGCAGCTCATTTCCTTCCCCTGTAATCGTACCCCCTATTAGAGCAACTGCTCAACAAACCGGGATGTCCAGCACAAAAGAAGACAAGATCCAGAAATCCGGGGACCAACCTCCCATCAAAAGCTGCATTACTCCTCACCTCCCCCAACATCCCCCCCCCAAAAAAAACCTGTAAGCACCTACTTCTGAACTTTTGAAATCCATTCTGATGGCAGAAAATGACCGAGATAGATAGAGAGAGATTGTTTCTTGAAGGACATTTGTCACTCCTGGAGACTTCTAGGAATTTTGATTAGATTTCATTTCCCAGGCAGGGAGACCCTTCCCAGATTTAGTTTCACGTGGGATACTTGCAATATTTTTGCACTTACAGTGGAACCTTGACTTACGTCATTAATACATTCCGGAGGTCTAGACATAAGTCAAACATGTCTTAAGTCAAATGAACTTTTCCCATAGAAAGTAATGGGAAAGTGGATTAATCTGTTCCAGACGATGAAAAAGACCCCTGAAAACAGCAATTTAACACAAATTTGACTGGGATAGGATATTCCTTCCAGGGATGTAAATGAAATGTCTCTTCAAAGAGAGGAGGAGGCAGTGGAATTATAGTCCACAAATTATATGCCTCCACTTTTTAATGCTCATAGCAACAATGTCTAACATTTAAGTTTTACTGATTTTTAACCTGATGTTCCAAGTTCTGAACAACCCTATGCTTACCATTAGAGTCCCATAACTGTACAGCTCCCCAACTAAAATGCTTCCATTGTGGACCAGAATTCTGCAGCCAAATTTTTTACAAGACTGAGCCGACTGTCTAACCAGCAAGGCCAGCCCCGAGCTCCCGGCCCTTCTTCTCCTCCGCTGGCAGCAGAAGCTTAGGCAAGGCCGAGGACCAGCTTCAGGTGCTCGGAGCTCACCTTGCCGAAGCCGCCACTGCTGGAGGAGGGGAAGAAGGCAGGAGCAGTTTGGAGGTGGCAGCTGCGATGCTGGGTCATGGCTGTCAACCGATTCCGGGGTCTTGCGCCGGGGCTCTGAGCTGTAAGTCAGAGCCCATGGCACAAGTCAAACAGGCCCCTTCTTGCTGCAAGTCAAATATGCTGTAAGTCAAGCAGCATGTAAGTCAAGGTTCCACTGTAATTACAAATGAATGCAGGTAGAGCAAAGTTGGACATGCCCCTGAAAGACTCCAAATCCAGCTATTCTGGTCCTTTAGCAAATCCCCAAAGATGCCACTTGTCAACCTTAGCTGCTGCTGACCTTCCTCCTCCTCTTCACCCCACTGCTGCTACAAAAACAACTACCACCACAATCACCACCACCATTAGCGGTTGAGTATGATTGTGACTAGAGATGGGCACGACTCAAAAAAAATGTGTTTCATTTGTTGTTTGGTCATTTAGGGGTCCGTTTCGTTTCGTTTTCATTTTCGTTGGGTTTTTCGCAATTTTTTCATTTTTGTTTTCGTTACGAAACGAAACGAAAAAATGAAAACGAAAACAAAAAAATTCTGTTTCGTTAGCATTCTTTTCAGTTCAATGCATTTGCCACAACGAAAACGAAAAACACGGCAAAAATTTCCGTTTCGTTTCCGTTTCTGTTTTGTTTTTGAAAATTTTTCGTTTTCGTTTTCGTTACGTAACGAAAAAAATGAAAATGAAAACGAAAATTTCGCTGAGTCGTGCCCATCTCTAATCGTGGCTATTCTGACTTTGGATGCAAAAAGCTCTAACCGATGTTTCATCTGAAAAAACTTTCAAAGTTCTTCAACCCAAACGCTTGTCTCTTTTGTGACTTATTTTACCATGAATGATGAGCTGTAGCAATCTGCACCTTTCACTTCACATCACATGGCTAGAACATTGCAGTTTTATGCAGCTTGTGTGTATTGTGACCGTCAGTATTTCTTCACTAGCCACTCTCTTGATCCTTAGCATTCTGCCTGAAAAGCCCCGTTTCAAATGCTTCATTGGCAAAGTCACCCCCCCCTTTTAAAAGCCCTCCGTCCCATCCACATAACAGAACCAAGACTACAGAGGAGGGAATAAGTGTTTACAGAGGTTTACAGAACCCAAGCTAGCATTTGGTGCTTCTGTCCTAGATCAATCTCTGGTTTCTTTAAGATTGGACAGTCTCAGCTGCTACATCCCTCCCTGCTCCAGCTCACAGCTGAACTTCAGAGATGAAAGACAGGAGGCAGACTTGCCAGGAAGAACGCTCAGATACCTGCCAATTCAGGGAATCCTCTCCAATGGAGAGATATGTAAAAGGATTGATCAGCTGAATTCTCTTTGAGGAGAGGTAACTTGAAGGACCATGATTTACTGGAAGAGGCCTGCAAAGCCATCACCTTCCAACCCCCTCTAAAAGCAGGAAAATGCCCTGATTAATGTGTCATTTGCTGCTTTGCACTGGTTTAGACTTCTAATCTACTAAAAGCAAAAGCAAAGTGTTCTGCTTCTATACCACCCCATAGCGCTTAAAGCACTACAAGTAATTATGCAGGCTACACATTGCTCTCTCTCTCTCTCTCTCTCTCTCTCACGTGCGCGCGCGCACACACACACACACACACACACACACACACACACACACACACACACACACACACACACACAGAGGGGGGTATTTATATTATTGACCTCAGAAGGATGGAAGGATGAGTGAACCTTGAACCTACTACTTGGAGTAGAACCAGGAATTGTGAGCACAGTTATAGCCGCAGTACAGCAGTTTAACCGCTGTGACCCGAGGCTGTTATTACAGTATTAAGTGCAGAGATAAAGAAGCATTACAAGCTGTGACACTCACTTGCCGGCCCCAAAATAAACCAGCCAGTCATTAGGCTGTTTAGGGATGTCCTGGGAGCTCTCCTCCCTGAGAACAAGTTTCCCTGTCTTTGGCAGACGACGCAGCCACGTGGCCATGGCTCTGTGTTGCATGCATGTTGGTTGCATATCCCCCTGCCCATCTGCTTGTCTTCTGGCTGTTCACAAACAAAGAATAAAAAGTGATTATCCTCCCATTTCATCAGCATCTGGCATATTGCCTCTGAACACAGAGGTTCCATTTATGGATCAGGTCAGTGCCAAAATGATAGGCTAGAGCTCCATAACTTTTGCCTGATCCCATTAAAAAAATACCCTCTAAGGGACAATGTTATCTGCAGCCAAATGAAGCATGATTAAAGCTTAACCTGGTTTGTATCTCTTTCCACCACCTGGCGGGTCCTGAATGTCTGAATGCTGTCCCCTGGCCAAAGTAGGGAAACTCCCGGGGGAAGGAAGCAGCAGACTTTTCCTATGCTTTTTCTTAAAGTTTTGGCCTGCCCATATGTTTTGGGTTGTTCTTGCATTTCCCTCCCAGGTAGCCTGAATTCATATAATCTAAGGAAAGCTTTCCTGCAGTGATGGACTGGCACCTTTCCTCCTCCCATCCAGAGGCCATGCAAGATGGCACAGAAGAGGGGGGGGATTTCTACACCCAAGCCAATCCTTGCTCCAGAAACGGTAGGAAAAGCCCATAACTCAGGGGTGTCCAAACTTTTTGGAAGGAGGGCCAGATTTGGCAGCTGAGAATGTGTTGGGAGGCCGGCTCCTACCTGACCCTGACCCCACATCAAGCCCCACCCACTGACCGCTTGCAAGCCCCACCCACTGACCCAGAACACCATTGACTCCCAGAACACAGCCAAACAGCCCAAAAACTCGCAACAAACAAACAAGCAAATAAGGGAGGAAGGGGGGCTGGCCAGCCAGCCGCTGGGCCAATCAAAATGGCCTGGCGGGCCAGATTTGGGCCCCAGGCCAGACTTTGGACATGGCTGCCATAACTAAAAGCCATGCCAACAAAAGGCAGCCATCGCTTCAAAGCACATGGGAACTTTTACTGCTCATCTGCTGCTTGAAAGCAAATGCATTTGCGTTACAAAGATTTGTCCAACGAGCTGGCACCAGTTCCTTAACAGTGAGTTTCATGCTGTGAATTGTCCCCTTCTTTGTTCATGGAGCAAACTGCAGGGTTTTATTTTTACCCCAACATGCATTTGTACTGTACATGCCAAGCAGGCCATTGTTTTAATGCAGGCTGGCTAAAACCCAACAATTTCTGAAAATAAAATGGATGCTTATTTGGCATGAGGGGGCAAAGAGAGGCCAATGTTGCACTTTCTCTAAATCTCACTTTAAATCACAGTATAATAAAATCTGGATTGTAATTTAAATCATGATGTGAAAAATGATTTATAAAAAATTTAAATTGTCAAAAAAATCAGATTTTTTTTTTTAAAAATCAAATCAATTTAATTCCTTTTTGGGGGGGGGGGATTGTGATTTAAATTGTGTTTCAAAACAATTTGACTGAAATCAATTCCACCCTGGTTTAATGGCGTGCATTCATGTCATTACAACCCCAGGTTGTTCTTTACACACACAGAAAGATGTACATGTGATGTACAATCAGCCTTGTGTAGCACTGCACTCTCTTCACCACACATGCCAAATAAACATCAACTCACACAGTCAAGGCCTCTAGCCAACGCATGGCATCAGTGGCTCAGAAGCTAGCGGGGGGGGGGGGGGAGAAAGAGAGCTAGCATCCTTTCCAAAGCAGCTGTGTACAAATTCCTCTGTTTTATGGTATTCTCACTGGGCCATCAGACAAAGAAAGGAGAAAAGAAAAGATATCTAACTATATTCTGGGAATGTGCTCCTGAATTAGTTCCACTGGGCACTCAAGAAGCACTGGAAGTCTGAAGAATCACGCCCTTCATTTCTCTCTTCTGTTTTCTTCCCCTGCAAACTTCTCCCTTGCTTTATTATTTTAAAATGCCCACTTGAGATGCAAATATCATTTCACAGGTAGATCTCATCCCTCATTGTATTTATTTATTTATTTATTTATTTATTTATTTATTTATTTATAGACCGCCTGAGTTTCCAAAAGGGACTCTGGGTGGTGTGCAACATAGAATGCATAATAAAACAAATAAAATATAAATTCATATAAAGAACGTATAATAGCCAATCCAATAAGAAGACAATAAGACAATAATAATAACACAATAATAATAATATATGTCACACACACAATATATATATTTACTTTCCGTGACCATTTAGCCAAGTTTCAAGCGATGAGACAGATAAAAAAATTAATTGTTTAAAGAATGAAAGAAAGAAAGAAAGAAAGAAAGAAAGAAAGAAAAAGCAGAAAAGCTGCAAAAGACAGCAAGGATGTGCCTCTCTTCTCCTTCAGCCCCAGTAACCAGAAACAGCACAAAGGCAATGGATCATGAAGAAAAGCAATTTCCTACTTCAGGGATTAAGCAGTGTTCTCTTTTGTACTGTTAAATCAAAGTTTTAAGTTATTTTCCGTCCCCCAAATAAGACGGTCCCCCCTCCCCCCTGCATACACAATTTAAATAAATAGTCTCCAGAGGAGACTTGGGCCTATCCCAAATCCATTGCTTCCTGAGCAATCAATAGCAGAGATAAAAATCCTTTATGTTGTACTTCATTCAGCCGGCCTATTGATATTGCAAGGAGAAGAAAAAAATAAGCTGCTATACAAGCCAAAGATAATTACCTTAACAGGGAAGAATTTCGAGCGATATGGGGGATCACTTTGTTCTCCTGAGGTAAAATATGAGAGATTTTAAGACAGGGCAAGAAATATACTGGGCTACAATTGTTGTAGCCTGGGACCATACATGACTTTGATGCATGTGGAGATAGCTTTGTATTTTAATAAAACTTTCCATGTTCACATCCTTCCTTCGCTATGGTCTGCCTCTGTCTATCAGGAGACTTTGTGTGAAATGTTGGCAGTGTGAGGCCCCAAGGCCGAACCTACCCAGGAAAGGAATAAAAGCCTGGGCAGTTCCTGCCTGAGGCATAATAACAAAGACAAGGCACTCCCTCAGACAGAATCACAAAGTACAGTTTCATTTGTAGGCACACAAACATATACACCCACATTTACCAAGGTGAGTTGTAGGCACAACTCATCAATTGGTTTTGTTACCTAACAAGGAAAATATGTTTTGTGACTCACCCAGAGACGAAACAAAATTTGTAACCATAATAAGGTGAGAAAATAATCTTTCCTTGCACTTTCATGACCCCCCAAACCCCTACCTTACTTGGTCTGTTTGGAGACCTTGCCTTAGCCCTTTCTGCAGATGTAAAGCTATTTCCACACAAGGGGAAAAAATTAAGTCCTTCTGTAAATAGGGCGCCTGGGCAGTGCGGAGAGATGTGTCTGTTTAGAGAAGGGTCAGAATACGTCCCATAATGTGTTACCGCCTCTCATTGTTGGATTCACACAAGTAGTTGATAAACACATATGGTTTGAGCCCGGAGGGTTTTCACACCAGCCACAGTTGCCTTTGGGATGACTCATGCTGAAGAAAACAGCACATTTCTGCTTTCTTTGCCACAAATTGGCACACAGATTGCAATTAAATAAAATGACAAATTCTATTTATTTACATAACAAGTTAGAAAAGGAGGGGAAAGTGCTAGGACATTCAGCCCAGATAAAGCTGAAAATAACATAGCCAGAAGGAAAACTTAACCACTGCCTTGCTTCTGCTCCATGTTACTGAGCAGTGCTACCAAAGATGATGTACATTTTGGCAGGAATGGCTTTGGTGCTTCTAGTTAATTCATATTGCAAAAAACGCACAATGGAGCGTTATTAATTACGCATACACAGAGTTTTGGGGTACAATAATCTCTGGTCCCAGGCTGCATCTCTCTGTGCATGGGTGTCTGTGTGCATGGGTGTCTGTGTGTGGGTGGGTGTGAGTGTCTCTGTGGTGTGCCTGGGACCAAGAGGTCTTTATTGGTGACAGTAACACAATAGGACAGAGGAAGACAGAGGAAGTATGGTCTTTTGATCATGTAAGCATTCAATTGGTGCGGGGAGTATGCACCCTTATCTTAGTAAATGCTTGGCTAGTGGGGAATCATTGATAAGGGGAGAGGAAGGGACTTTGGGCTGGTCACGGACCAGATGTGCTTGATGATGTGCCTGATATCCTGATATCCGGGAGTGCCATTGTTTCTCTGGCCTCCTGAGCGAGGTCAGCTCCAGGTCAGCTCAACCACACCGGGTTCCTGCTTGGTCTCTGGAAATCCAGGGCCTAAAGGCTGCCTCGGTGCTGCCAACTTATTTCGGGGTTCAGAGCCGAGTGGGGTATGGAATCCCCACAGCACAACTCTTTCCCTAACCTTCTACTATAGGTGTGTCCAAAACCAGGCCAAGCGTATGTCTAGGGATCTAGGGGGAATCTGCATAAGAGTAATGCAGACTGTCTTCAGACCAATGTGCTACATCAGGCCAAGTCATGTGCATGTGTGTAATTTCAGGGCGACAACAGGACGAAGCAAGGACCTGCCCCCAGGCTGCAGCAATGCTCCTGGAGACTTCTTCTTCTGCATTCTTCCCATTATAGAGATGGTCAAGAACTTGAAAGGAGAGAAATGGAAACAGAATGCAATGAGAAGAGACGCAGGTGTTGCAGGACCAAAAGCACCGAGTACTGTATAGCTGAACCAAGTCCAAGGTCTTATATGGATGTTCCAGGTACTGAAGCACTAGGCATGGCTCAGATTGGGGTTGTGTTTGTCCCAAATCTCCTGCAAATCAATTTCATTGTTCATTTTTAAAGCCCTGAATAAATCTGCATTTCAAAGAGAATCTACTGAATTTTTTTTCCCTCACAAACCTCTGACGTTTTTAGGTGTCGCTGGGAGGTTTGGCGTGGACAACGGTCTATTTACCTGTTACAACCATTTGATGTTTCCATTTTATCACTGGATGTCTTTGTTCTTGGGGATAAAATGTTTACATTCATTGTCTGATGGTACCACTGCTGCAGTGGGCAGCTAACAGATCAAGAGGTGGAGCAGAAATGTGCTTTTGAAAACCCACAATAAACATGACTCGGCTTCCTGATGGCATGTAGGGTTGTAACAATTCCGAACCGCTCGAAATAAAGCTGGCCTTTCTTCTCCATCTTCATGAATGACACAGCGTGCACACAGATGGGCAGTGAACTATGTGTGCCAAAACCATTTAAGCTCCAAGGCAGGACTAACCTTGGATTTAAAAAAATACCCACAACAACTGTAACACTGGCACCACTCCATCCAAGTTAATGGAGATGTGCCACACACTAGCACAGCCTCTCGGCCAGTCTGTTCACAGTCAAAATGCTTCAGAGCAATTTGTTATACTATCACCTGCTTGGGTAATGATCAATTCATCATGAATGCAGGAGGAGATTAAGAGCCACGCCATCATTCAAGGGAAGGCAAAGGTTTACAAATTGCTTTCCTAAAAACCCAAAGGTTCCTCAGAAGCATGTTCAGAACTTGCTTGTTGACAGGAGAAAGGATGAAGAGCCTTCCTTGAAAACCAGTTTGTCCCCTGCTACTGGTTTTCCATGCCATGAGCATCAGGTGGATCCTAGGGGACCTGGGAGTTGAGTCATGGCAACTGGACTTCTTTTCTTGAGAGACTGAGGTGTTTCACTGCTCATCCAAACAGCTTTCTTCAGACTGACGAAGCTCTTTGGATGAGCAGCGAAACATTTCAATCTCTCAAGAAAAGAAGTCCGGTTGCCATGTCCCAACTTTCAGATAAACTCACCTGGATGACTGAGAATCTTCACAGACATATCCTAGGGGACAATTTTTTTTGCTATGTGGAGCAACAAGCCCCACAAACCACACAGGCAACACTCTCCTGGGGATCAGTCAATTGTAAAGAAAAAGTAATTCCATGATTTTCAAACATACACATGATATTGCTTGACATTTGTGTTCTCTTCCCTCCTTCATTCTCTCCTTTTCCTCTTTTTCACTCTGCTCTTCCTTCGCTTTTCAGGTAAGAGGAGTAACCCTCAGGCTAGTTAAGCCTGTGATCTGATTATCCTGTCTGTCCATGGCCCGTGTACCTGGCTTGCTACATCCTTTTACTGAAATATCTTGACTTTTTTACTCTCATTTCACACTCGGAGGTCGTCCTCAAAGGATGCCTGAGGGTTACTCCTCTTCTCTCAGGCTCCTAGTACGGTCTGAGTGTTTGTATGTTTTACCCAGTATTGCCCCAACTGCAGAGGGATGAATCTGACTTCTTGTGAATCTTGGTGGACTTCCAATTCCATCTGCCCCAGCCTGCACAGCTTTTGGCCAGGGGACAAGGACAACAGTAGTCCCAACTATAACTGGAGGGCCACAAATGCCACACCTTTGGTCTGATCTGATTGGCAGAGGCTCTCCAGGTTTCCAAGCAGAGCTTTTTCTAATTACCTGGTCCGTTCAATTTGAGACACCAGGTATTGATGCAAAAGCTTCAGTAGTCCACTGTGCTTTAATATTCAGGTGCGGCCCTGCCTCTCTTCCTTTTTCTACAACTGCCTTTCTTTCATGAGATACCTAATGTGCCGAAGCCTCTCCTTCAAATGGGATAAGATCTTGGATGCCTCCTGTAAAGTTTAGATTTAAAATCCATGGCTGCACTTACATCAGAGCCATCAACTCTATTGCTGATGATGTTTCCTAGCAATGTTAGGTGCACCCAGTCGTCACTGCAATTCAGAATTTGCTGTGGATCTCTTTCCAATACATAGAGGCCCCACAACAGAAACATGGGGTTCCTTGACGGGCAAAGTTCTCACAGTGTGTCGTTTTTCGTAAGGTGCCCATCCTTAGTTCTAGCCATCTGCAGTGATGGCACTGAAGCATGGAAAGGAGAGGAAGTAACCAAGTTCCCCATCCCGGCAAGTTACCCTTGCAACACAACAATTATGGGATCTTGGGCCACACAACCATAATCTGGAGTGTATCCACACTAAAGATGCAGTTCCCAACTTGGTTCATCCTCTGACACAAGGATGATGAATAGCAGCTTTTAGTGAGGAGAGTAATGTATTTCCCATAATTCTCAGCAGAGGTCCAGCATCCTGTGCAAGACTGTCCAACAGTTGAACAACCTTACGTGGGGTTTAGTCGCAGAACTAAACCAGACAGTTATAGAGGAACAGATAATAGATTCAATAGCACCTCTATAGAATTGAATCAACAGTTCTTTTGGCAGTCTGAACTTCCTAAGTTGACGCAGAAAAAACATTCTTTGTTGTGCTTTCTTAATAATACTTTCAATATTAGATGACCATTTTAAATCTTGAGATATAATCGTATCTAAAAATTTAAAGGACTCCACTATTGACACTGTTATTTGATATCACACAAGAGGTGGCTGTATAGAACGAGTCTTCCTAAAATCCACCACCATTTCAACAGTTTTGCATGTGTTTAATTCAAGATTATTTTGAGTACACCATAAAACTAGTTGTTCAATCTCTTGCCTATAGGCAGATTCATCATTGTCTCGAATGAGGCAATGACTACATCATCCTGCAATTCATATTAATACACATCATCAGTGGAAGCACTCGTGGATTCTTTGCATCTTGCATTCTTTGCATCTTTTTTTAAACAATGCACCTTTTCTGTTGGACATAGTTTTTTTTTCCTGTGTGCATCTGCTTTGCTTCTCAAATGAAAAGTAACCAGAGGTCTTCCAAGGTGATTGCAGCAGAGACTTTGTGGGGTGGGAGGACTCCTTTATCTGGAGGTGAGGAATCTTGACACATTCCTCACTGATGTCATGCTGAGATATCAATGTAAATGACTTCAGCAATTATTCTTCCCAAATCCAATTTAGAATTTCATACCACAAAAATCGTCATAAATCCATCACCTGAAATTCTGACAAATGCAGCTGTGATAGGTCCTTAAGTGTTCCCTGATACAGAACTTGGCTGCTGTAATTTAGGGAAGTGGATTAGAGCTCTCTAGTAGAAAATTCTCAGTACAGTACTACATTGGAATACATATCCCAGTATCCCATGGGATGCGGCAATGGCAGATAAAGTGGCATCAGTGCGCTACAAATGTCCAATGCAAAGACACCAACCAAGAACAAAACAAAGAAAGGGGAGGAGGTTTTTGCCATTGATTTATCTTAGAACTGTAGAGCTGGAAGCGATCCTACAGACCAACAAGTTCAAAGCTGGAAGTCCATCATCAAGTCCAAGTCAGGGAGGCACAAGTGAGGAATCCAACGCAGAATATCTGGCTCTACAATCAGATATCTAAACCACTAAATCAGCTGAAAATCTTGTGTTGAAATAAAGGGTTCCCCCCGCACTTGCATGCTAGTTGTGTCTGACTCTAGGGGCGGTGTTCATATCTGTATTCAAGCCGAAGAGCCAGTGTTGTGCAAGTCCATGGCCACGTGGCCAGCATAGTTGCAAGGAAACACTGTTTTACCTTCCTGCTTTTTACAGCAATACCTATTTATCTACTTGCACTCACACTTTCGAACTGATAGGTTGGCAGGAGGTGGGGTTATCAGCGGGAGGTCACTCTGCTGTGACACCCAGGATTCAAACTGCCTGCTGACTTTGCAGCCCACAGTTTTTGCAAGCCTTAGTCCACTGAGCCACCACACCCCTGTGGTGAAACACAAGTGGCTAAATTATTATGTGAGCTAAATCTTTATTTAAACAGAGGACAAAATACAGTCCAGAGACTTGTAAGACAGTGTGTTGAGAAGATGGCATTTAGGAATGAATGAAGCTTTCCTTCTTCCCATTCAAGTTCTTTAATCTGGAAAAAAGGCGCCCAAGGGGGGATATGATTGAGACGTACAAAATGATGCAGGGCATGAGTCAAGTGGATAGAGGGACACTCTCCTCCCTCTCACAAAATACCACAACTAGAGGACAGCTATTCAAACTGAGGATTGGGAGAGTAAGAACAGACAAAAGAATTTTTTTTTACTGTGGCAGGAACTCCCTGCCACAGTATGTGGTGATGGCATCAGGCATGGATGCCTTCAAAAGGGGATTGGACAGATTCCTGGAGGTTACAAACCATGATGGAGATGTGTAATCTCCAGGCTTAAAACCAGGGTAGTTCAAGGGCCAGATGCAGGGGAGTGGTATCAGGAGACAGATATCTAGTCTCGTGCACTCCCGGACATATTTGGCGGGGCCACTGTGAGATACAGGAAGCAGGACTAGATGGGCTTTTGGCCTGATCCAGCATGGCTCCTCTTATGTTCTTATGTTCTTATGTAAGTTCTTCCATTTTCATTTATGAAGAAATTTGGCAATTTCATAAAGCTAGCTCATATAAAAGCAGACCAAATGACATTTCCACTGGCCAAATTCAACAGATCTATGGGGACACTAATGTTGCGTCTAATTGCCACATTCATGTTATACAGCAGAAACTTCACAGGATGACAGATAAAAGAGATGACAAAGCTAACTCAGCTCCATAGAAGGACCCACTTACCCATTTTTATACAGGATTTCCCCACCTCCAGTAGACTCTCTTTCATAGCTGGTTGGGTGAGAAATACGACACACAACTGACAAGTGGTGAAACACACAAGGTAAAACATAAAGGTCCCCCCGCATATGTGTGCTAGTCATGTCCAGCTCTAGGGGCAGTGCTCATCTCTGTTTTCAAGCCAAAAAGCCAGTGCTGTGCAAGTCCATAGCCATGTGGCCAGAACGGCTGAATGCATTTCTGTGTACAGAACACTGTTTACCTTCCCACTTTTTACAGTGGTACCTATTTATCTACTTGTATTTACATAATAGGTTGGCAGGAGCTGGGGTTAACAGTGGGAGCTCGCTCCGCTGCATGGCATCCAGGATTCAAACCACCACGTTGCCAACTTTGCAGCCAACAGTGTTCAGCACTCTAGCCCACTGAGCCACCACAGCTCACTAAAAGGCCACCCATCAGAGGAGACAAAAATGCCATAAGTTTGCTATTATGTTTCTGTTTCTGCTCAACTGGATTTCTGCCCAAAGGTCCAAACCCTTCCAAAACCGAAGTACTCAAAAGATGCCCAGGTGGACAAATCTCCCAGCTGTACTCCCCCCTCCCCCACAGTTGAAGTCCAAAGTTCTTTTCATTCATACTTATGGATGAACACTAGGATTCAGATATGGGTAGGGGTGGGGTATGCCACCTTAACCCCCCCCCACTGAAACTTTCCCCCACCCCTGGTAAGAAGGGCAAAAGTGAGAAAGGAGAAAATGGAAGAAAAGGAGGAGGAGAAAAGGCGGGGGGGGGGGGGGGGGAGAACATGGATTGATGTGCGATATAATATATGACCTAGGACTACGGTGAGTGATAGAGGCTATAACTCCATCAAGGAGTCCCGGAAACTGCAAAAGCTACTAGCATGAAGGCCATTCTTCACTGTTATTTATTCCCTCAATCTATTCCAGGATAGGTGATCAAATGCAAGGGTGCCTCCCTAATGTAGCGGGAGAAAGGTGAGCTCCCCTTTCATTTCCATAGCCCACTGGGATTGATAAGAAAAATTCAGAAGAGGGCAAGAAGACATTCTTGCCACAATCAAGAAAATCCACACAAAAAAATCTAGAAAGGTGTGTGTGTGTGTGGGGGGGGTGTTATTTTCTCCGTTGTTCTTTTTGACACCACCCATAGCTTTGCTTTTGTAATCGAATGTACCTGGGGGGGGGGAAACTTGACTTCTATCCAAAACGCATTATCGTAGCATTGATCTGGAAATCCCAATAATTAAGGATGAGCTTTATGTCTGTTTCATACTTTCTATCTCTTGAGAAGTGGCATCTTCTTAGTCATCATTTTCCTTCTGCGGTCCTTCCACTCAAATATCATTAAATTTTATTAGGAGCAGAGAGGTTATTGTATTTGTAAAGATATAGAAAGTATGAAAGTTATAAAAGGTATCTTTCCACAAACACACACATATACATCCTTGATATACTGCAACACGAATCTTGATTTTTTAGGTGAAAAAGCTGACAGTCTTATATGGCACTTCCCCCCCCCCCCCCACACACGCAATAAGCAGGGTGATGCAGTGAAAAAGAGGGTACACACTTCAAGTATTAAACCATTAGTTCTCCCCGTAAGCCCAGGAGCTGGGGTCTAGCCTTTCCTAGACAGGTGACATTGGGGTTAGCTGTCTAACACCCATCTCCCAACTATCAAGATTTTAAGCAGGTCATGATCTCAGTCATCCTCAAAGGCTGATCCTCCAAGTGCGCCCAAATCCAGTAATCCGAACCACCCTCATGATGGCCCCTGATTTCCAACTAGCATTGCTACCTCCCATCCCTTTCTATATAATACAGAATCCCTTGAAGCCAATGGTCAGCCACTGCATGAGACAGAATGCTGGACTGGATGGGCTGTGGCCTGTTCCAGCGAGGCTGTTCTTATGTTCTTATATGCCCTTACCATCTGCCATGGTCATGATCACCTATTTCCATGCAACATGTTGTTAGTCTGTGGAACTCCCTGCCACAGCATGTGGTGATGGCATCTGGCCTGGATGCCTTCAAAAGGGGATTGGACAGATTCATGATGGAGATGTGTAATCTCCAGGCTTAAAAACAGCGTACTTCAAGGGCCAGATGCAGGGGAGTGGTATCAGAAGACAGATACCTAGTCTCATGCGTGCCCAGATGCATTTGGTGGGGCCACGATGAGATACAGGAAGCTGGACTAGATGGGCTTTTGGCCTGATCCAGCATGGCTATTCTTATGTTCTTATGTTCTTAACTCTTCCCCTCTAGATGGGCTGATGTGTCCTATGGACAATCAGGGTGGGATTCAGAAAAAGCAACAACCTGAGACCCTTTTTGTGCATTATTCCAACCAAGGAACCCAGGCCAACTTGTTACTAAATGGGTAGAAAATTCAAGTCTGTAGCCACAGGGTAGACAGGTGAACTGAGCGTAAACCCTTCTGACCTGTTCTCCACACTGGCCAGAACCTGATGCAATTGTGTCAGCACACTTATCTCACTTCATCTTTGACTGAGGCAAAGTGTTCCCTCCTCTACAGCGACATTGCCAGAATCCACTGAAGTCCTCATTGTCACGGTCTAATAGTAACAGCTGGAGCTGAGCGCTTTGTTCCCCTGACACCTTCCCACTGCTCCCTAGGCCAGATGGGCCACTTAGCTGTTGTGTGTCACTGGGGTCCTTCTGCGCTGGCGATGCACCAATCTGGGCCGGAGAGTGTCCGGTCCTTCCCTGCTTCCTCAGGGAGCTGATCACTTGCTGTGCAAGGAGAATCCTCACTCAGACTCCTCAACAGAGTGGTTGGTTGCCAGAAGAGGCAGAGATGGGTAGCTTTAGACCCTGCCTGGATGGGCATGCCGTGGCCACAGGCAAGTGGCCCAGCCATCCTGGTGCAGGGAAAATCCACGCAGCACTGGTGGGACTGTGCCAACAGTTTCATAGAAAGGCGAACAAAGCTCCCAACTAAATAATATAGTCCATGTCCAGTGATATGAGTCTAAAAAGCAAGGAAGTGTGCATTCATTTTCAGATATTCACTAAACCTGCCTGAGTTGTAAGTATTCTCAAGATCTGGGTGCATTGATCTGTGGTATTCAGAGATGGGGGCAAATTAACAAATGGTGACGACTCATAATTCATGATTCACCAGGACTGATGAATTGACAAATATCTACTGATGAACCAATGAATCACTTAATCTCCCTTTTTAAATGCCCTAAAAAGAATCTCCTAGCACCTGGAGGCCAAAGATCTGCAAGGATGTTTCCTCTGACTCTCCTCTACAAGTCCTGAAGATTTGGTGAGGATTGGGGTTTGACATCTGAGCTATGTACCTCCTATGGAGATATCAGGAAAGTGCCCCCCAGGCACACAGAGACACCCAGCTTGCACTTTTTCCATCTCACTACTACTATCCCTCCATGTTTGGTGAAGATTAGGTTTTAGATATCTCAGTTATACACCCATGAATTGCCCCCCCCCTTTTTTTAGGAAAGTGCCCTTTAGCAACTAGGTTGGGAAAACCCAATCTTCACCAATCTTGATGGGATTGTAGAGGAGGGTCAGGGGACTCTGCCCTCCAAATTTGGTATCTCTAGGTGCTGTGGAGGCCATTTCATATCCTGGCAAATTCACAAATCAAAATTTGCAAAAAAAAAAAATCATGAAGCATGGGGGGATATTTATATTGAATACAAATTGATACATTTTAATAAATCACTCAAATTTGTCAGAAAATGTGATTCGTTTTACAATTCATCCCTATCTCTAGTTATATTCAATATACATAGATTGCATGTGCTTGTTTGTGTATGTATGTTAAAAAATGCTTATGTCCCTGACATTAACTGAAGGAGAATTTTTAATGTACTTTCCAATAAGCTAAATGAAGATGTTAGAAAGCCTGACAATGAGATATATCCCCACGTATAACTCTGTGTAGAGCACTTGATGTTTGCCTTTGAATGGCTGAGGTGCCCTTCTGAATGCGAATCGTGAATTAGTCTGCCTTTGAACATTAACCAAGAAAACTAAAATACATTTCCTCCACTGCAAGGTATCTGGCCATAGAAGCATAGCTTCAGAGTTCGATTCCCCATTGCACCGCCTTGGCAGGGACTGAATTCAGAAGGGTCCCTTCCTACTCCGCAGCTTTAAGATGAGATAGGGGGAGTGTTTTTTGCTTTTTTTCTTTGGCTGGACGCTCAGAGATTTTGCCCATCATCCATCCAGAGTGCTTTTTGTGCACACCTAGTAAAGGACATTTCTATAAACCGGGCCTTATCGGAGAATGAACTTTAGACCGTTGTATTCCGAATTCTACGCAGTGGCTAGGTATGGGAAGGGGGTTAGAGAATTCAAAGCTGCCATTATTTTTGTTTGAGGCTGGTCCTTTCAACTCGGCAAAACAGCCTGCTGAAGATATTCAGTCCCCTGCTAGAGCTCTTGCCTCCAGTGCAAGAGGAAGACCGCAAGGACTTTTCTTCGTGAGTTTTCTGCCTTTTGTGCAAAATAGATCAGTGAGAAATGAATCCCTTTCTTTTTTTGCTACCCAGACATAGGAACAAGTGCAAAAGCCTAGGGTAATTGGTTAAAAACACGCAGACAACTTGTCCAGGGATACAGTACTATAATATTTATTACATTCTTGCCTGTTCTATACAAACTCTCTCTCTCTCTCTCTCTCTCTCTCTCTCTCTCTGTGTGTGTGTGTGTGTGTGTGTGTGTGTGCGAGAGAGAGAGAGAGAGAGAGAGAGAGAGAGAAATGTGCCTATTCTGCAGGCTCATTTTTGACTCTTGAGCAAAGTGACATGGCTATAAGCCAAACCTATAAGCAACAGAAGGAAATAAAAAGAGCAGGGAGGGCACAACAGAAAGAGAAATGGGAGCACTAATGTCTGGTTTATGCGCCCTTTTGAGGATCTGGCAGAAGTGTGCCAGCCAGCCTCCACTCAGAGGACTTTCTGAGTACAGCAGTACGTATCGAAACACTCTAGTATTAATGTGCAATTTACTAAGCAGGAGAAGGGCGTGGAAGAAGAAAAGCATGCTTATGAAGTAGGTTAACTCAGCGACAACACATCACATGGGCTACTTTAATTCTCTTTTATTAAGTGTGCACTTTATTGGGACTCCTGGTAATGTGTTTCCCCCCTAAGATCCAGCCCTACCACTGAGTGATTAGTGGCACTGAACCTTGTTTACAGCGAGGCTTTCACAGCAAAATTGCTTTTTTTTCTTTTGTCCCCCCAGGGAGCAGTTCATGAGCAGTAATAAGTTTAAATTGTAACAATCTCCTGCTGAAGACTTTGCCAATCATTCATACGTTCCCGTTCTGCGTATGCTTTGTTCTTCCCAACCTTGCCAAAATGTCACGCCAATTCAGATCCCCCAGAAAACATCCTTTCACCAAAAATGAACCAAGTCCAGTGACGCTGATTCTTACTAACCACCTTCAGCATTTATCTCATTTCATCCCAGCAACATATTCACAGTAATGGTCACTTCAGATCAGTGCTTCACATCCTTTTGCATATCACTTTTTCCCAATTGCCTTATCAAAGAACCAGAGTTGCATCAAGGAGGACGTAGAGAGCTCCAGGCAGGGGATGTTAGAGTTCATGGACTACAGTCCCAAAAGTTTGCTAAAACTCCCCCGGCCAGACTTCTTGGGATTTTAATCTCAAGGAGGATCCCCATGGTGCAGTGGTTAAATTGCTGGACTGAAGCTTAAACTGTGCTCACAATCAGGGGTTCTATCCCAGGTAGCAGGCTTAAGGTTCACTCAGCCTTCCATCCTCCTGAGGTCAGTAAAATGAAAACCCAGCTTGCTGGGTGTCTGTGTATCAATGTGTAGCCTGCATAATTAAACTGTAAACCGTCCAGAGAATGCTTTAAGGGCTGTGGGGCGTTGTATAAGCAGAACACTTTGCTTTGCTTTTAAATGAAATCCTGACAGGTGTTTTTCAAATTCTTAGGTGAATGAATTCAGACACCGCCAGCCATTTTTATCCTCTGGAGAAAATAAGGCAATAAGAATTACAGGTGTGGTGGTCCCATTAGGATCTCCACACAAGGTCTCTCAAAGCAACACTACAAGACCCCTACTCCTGTGGAGCTCCCAAAGACTTTAGCCCTACACATTCTTTCCCCATATCTTCAACAGACAAAAAATGGCCATTGACGTCTAAAGCCATTAGTCAAAAACACCTGCTAGGACTTTCATTTAGTGATTAAAGACTACAAAGCAAAGCAAAATGTTCTGCTTATATACCGCCCCATACCACTACAAGTAGTCTCTCTGTGCAGTTTACAATTTTTTAATTACATTATGCAGGCTTCACATTGCTTCCCCTCCCCCCCCCCCAGCAAGCTGGGTACTCATTTTACCGACGTTGGAAGGATGGAAGGCTGAGTGAACCTTCAGCCTGCTACCTGGGATTGAACCCAGGTCGTGAACACAGTTTTACCTGCAGTACAGCGAGGGTGGGTCAAGGCAAATAAAGTCCCGTAAGTCTCAGAGGATTTCATTTCATTTTAATTTTATTCTTTTGCAGAGAAGAGCAGGAAGAACAGGAGGGTCTGGCCACAGCTCTCCTGATCAGAAGAGCTGGGCACTCTGTACCCTCCGAATTTTTTCCATTGGCAAGAAACAAAGCCCCACTCTTGCCAGTGAGCACAACATCTTCCATAGGAAGCCCCAGGGAATTGGGAGCAAGGGGCTTTCAATGGGGCAACGAGCACAGGCCTTCTCTGTCTTCCAAAGGCAATGTGTGGGGTTTCTGTTTCTTCACGTCACATGGAGTTCCACCTTGTCTTTCCCCCTTCTGTTCTCTATCAAACCAAGCACCACATTTATTCAAGGGATGGGGGTGGGGAGGGAAGGAAATGGTTTATTTCTGTTGGAAAATAAACATCCCAGTCCTACCTCTACACGTCCCATCCTTGCTCTTTGCTGGATCTGAAATTAGAAAGTATGAAGCCCCTGCATGCAGCGGCTGTAGGGGTGCATGCAGAAAAGTGCACGGAGTGAAGAGACCAGAACACCAAGTGGCCAAGTTTGATGATTTAATCAAGATCTCTCTAGTGGGAAAGGAAGAGATTTGCCTTGAAGATTTAAAAAAAATTGTTTTTCAACTCGTGTCAATTCTTTGTCTTCATTGGTTTATCTTTCCCCTTTCCCACTTACAATCTCATTGTGCCTTTTAAAAAATTCCCTAATGCAACAATGTCTTGATGTAACACAAAGGATCCCTGTGCAGTTCCACACTGCCCTGTGACTGTGAATGCTTCTAGGCTCCAGGCTCCACCCAGTGGTGACCCTGGAAGTGCACAAATATTATTGCCATACGAAACTACAGCAATAGATATTGAGCAGATGAGCAATTCAGCATTCCATAATGAAACTGTAAAAATGGGAAATCCCAAACAAACTAATAATGTTGTAATTAGACCTCGGATCATTAACAAGCATGACACAGATGTAGCAGACACGATGCTCTTGCTCTGTGCTATATCTTGGGTGTATTTGGGGAAATGGATTTTTAGTTTTGATTTTTTTTTCAAAATAAAATGTCCCCCTCTCCTCATCAAGATCCCAGTAACCTTTTCTTCCTGCAGATTTAAAACAGATAAAATACACTGAAAAGACCTAACTTGTTCATCTTGAAAAACAATAGTTAGCTCTAAATGATTTTTTTTTTAAAATGGATGGAATTCAAGCTTCAGGCGGTTAAACTGAGTTTTAAATAGAATAATAGAATCACAGAGTTGAAAGAGACCCCAAGGGCCATCCAGTCCAACCTCCTGCCATGCAGGAACTCCTATCACAGCTATGTTAAAGGAGTAAACTTCAGATTTTCTGTAAATGTTTTAATCATATACAATGCTCTTAAGCTTGTTGAAAAAGAGCCCTGAGAATTGCATTGTGTTTGGGTGAGTAGTAATTAACTTATGAAAAAGTCAGCTTCTGGAATTTTCCCTTGCTTGGTGCCATTTTGTGAACAGTAGTAAACAAAAGCTGATATCCTGTTGACCATCTTGACTGCTGCCATTGGTGTTGTCAGCATTCAGACTTCCTTTTGCTTTTCAAAGCCTGGCACCCTTTTTCCTCCTGGCATTCATCCAGAGTGGAAAGTCTGGATACAGAAAGGTGGTGTGTGTGTGGCGTGACTAAGAGAAACCCTGCAAGAGTGTCTGAAAGCCACAGCTAAGTAATTCAGAGTCTGAATGATTGGTAAGAGATGGTGCGTCATGCATTAGATGGTTAGGAATTCAACTCCCAGAAATCCCATTCAGCAAAACCAATACAAATGCTTTGCAAATGCTGTATTTTAAAATATCTGGGGAGGGCAGGGGGGCATGACAGAATATAGGTCCTTCCATATTGCTTTCTCAGTAAAGATTATGAATTACTATCCACTGCACTTCATGGTCCAGACATTGCTAGGAGCATACTGTTTAAACCAGTAGTGGATCAGCCAAAGATAAATTAGAATATTCTAGTACAATGGTGTCCAAACTTCAGCCCTCCAGATGTTTTAGACCACAGCTCCCACAGTTCTTTGTCACTAGCAATACAGGCTTGGAATACTGGGAGTTGTGGTCCAAAACATCTGGAGGGCCAAAGTTTGGACTCCCCTGTTCTAGTACATTGCTTTCTACAGGAAGCCACAAGGATGTCCAACTTCCAACAGCAAAACAAAAAGGCTTTCCAACTGCCTTCATATACTTATGTATGGGCAGATCATCCCAGGGCTGGTTCTGAACTGTTATTTTACCACTAGCTCCTCCCAACCATTGTTTCCTTCTTCACTCCAGCTGATGGACCTTGGGGTCTAATAAAAGATGTTCAAGCTGAGGCTCCAGTACTTTGGCCACCTCATGAGGAGAGAGAACTCCTCATGTTGGGAAAATGTCCCCTCATGTTGGGAAATACTGAAGGCAAAAGGAAAAAGGGACGGCAGAGAATGAAACAGTTGGATGGTGTTATTGATACAACCAATATGGATTTGATCAAACTCCAGGAGGCAGTGGAAGACAGAAAGGCCTGGCATGCTCTGGTCCATGGGGTGGCGAAGAGTCGGATACAACTTAACAACAGAACAACAATGCTGTTCAATGGGTGTACTACTGTATTTATTATTATTATTATTATTATTATTATTATTATTATTATTATTA
>JAHTLZ010000045.1:1167882-1182979 GCA_023846285.1 Phrynocephalus versicolor
TAGTAGTAGTAGTAGTAGTAGTAGTAGTAGTTGTTGTTGTTGTTGTTGTTGTTTTAATTATTGCACATATAGCTTTTATGGGTATTTCTCACTGGATTTGTTGCATTTTAGAGTTAACACGATAAATATTTTGAATTATTTATTACTTACGATAAGCAGCAATGAGTCATTATTTCCCTCAAAAAAAATCAAAGCAGTACTACATGGCTCTGCTTCTTCATATTTTGTCCCTACAGCAGCATATGTGTAAGGTAGGCCTGGCACAGTGTGTGTGTGAAAGGCCCAAGATTGCCAAGTAGGCCTCACAGCTCAGTGGGGACTTGAAGGCGTTTCAGCAAAGTCTCAGTCTGAAACTGTAACCACTAGACATGGGCACGGAGCGGCGAAATTCTCATTTCCATTTCTGTTTGTCGTTTCCATTAGGTAACGGAAACGGTAACAAGAATTACTCAGCTCTAGCTCGAACCCGACCCGAAAAAAGAAAAATTGGGTCTGGTTCTTCGTTGTCGTTCATGGCATCGCGGCAATCGCACGACTTTGCCAACAAAGTCTTTTAAAAGTTAAAAAAAAAAAACCCTGATTCCCAGCCAAAAAAGCAGGCAAAAAATGCCTTCCTGAAGACACCTACCAGAGGGGTGGTTTCTGGGTGGTCCCTGACTCCCCCCCCTCCTGTCCTGGGCTGCTTGCACCAGGCTGGGGGGGGGGTCATCCTCGTCATATCCCATGCGGTGGGGGGGATCCAAAATGGCGACCGCAATATTTATTTTTAAATCGTGGTCCAAAAATCCACCAAAGCACAACAGAAACATTTGAAAATTAGGTATTTTAAATGCCTGATTTTTTATAGTAGCAGCAGTGGGTTTTTCTTGCAATAAAATGTCTCCGTTGATTTTATTTTATTTTATTTTTATTTTTATTTTTTTTACACCTGAGGATGCGCAATGATGGGCTGGCCATGGGATGGGACCATGCAAATTTTTTGACCCATTCCACCAATTGCATGGCCAGGTTTTGACTGAGACCTCTGGATGTGCCAGAGGGCATAAAAAGCCCCCTAACCCTAACCCTAACCCTAACCCTAACCCTAACCCTAACCCTAACCCATATGCCTCCCAGAGCCCACTACCCCTACCCCTACCCCTACCTCTGCCCCTACCCCTAACCTGTACGCCAGTACACTTTCCTTCTTAGTGGGTCAGAGTAGAGGCACCCAGAGAGGTGCCTCCGAGAGCCCACACTTACCCTAACCCTAACCCTAACCCTAACCTGTATGCCAGTACACTTCCCTTCTTAGTGGGTCAGAGCAGAGGCACCCAGAGAGGTGCCGCCCAGAGCCCACAAACCCTAACCCTAACCCTAACCCTAACCCCATGCTCTGGGAAGTCAAATCGCGCTGTCGCGGTGGAAACGACAAACGACAAACGACAAACGGAAATGACAAATTTTTGAAAATTATTGCGACAAACGGAAACGACCCGAAACGGACCCGTTCTGACAAACGACAACTCGAAACGTCATTTTCTCTGGTTGTGCCCATCTCTAGTAACCACTGTGCAACAAGGGACCTTTTTGTGTCTTTCGTAGATGCCTGCTATCCAAGTGTTGGTATAGTGGCACAATGGCCTTTTGAGAAAAAAGATGATGTATAAAAACCGTAATTACATCAAATGAAGGCATCTATGTGATTTTCAGGTTCTGCCACATATGAAACAGGGAGGGATCCATTCACATTTTTATCCATTTACACATACAAAGGTGGAGGGGAGCATCCTCTCCAGCCTTTTTCATTACAGCTCCTATAATTCCTGGTTTTTCACTACCTTTCTTCAGACTGGGCAGCTTGTCCAAGGCAATGCCAGCTGGCTTTATTCTCAGGAGGCCCAGTGGGGAACTAAACTCCCAACCTCTGGCTCCAATAGCCAAATACCTAAACCAGCCAGACCCCATAATCCCTAGTTTTTCACTACTTTTCTCACTTAAACATAGCAACCAATAAAGTTAACTAGTTCTGTGTTTAACTCCATAATACCTACAGACTGGGATAACACATTTCAGCATATTTGCCTGCAAAGACTGATAGATTTGTAGAGCTGGAAGGGGACTGAATATAACCTCTCAACACAGCAAATAATCCAGTGATTTTAACTGGAGAGTTGTGCCATGTTGCTTGAGGCTGTTTGGTTTTGGTGTTGTTTATCACCCACCCACCCATTTTTGTACTATGGTATTTGTTTCATTCTTTTAAATATTTGTATAGTTACTGTTCTTAGTTTTTAAATGGGTAAAAGTATTAGGAGGGAAGGAAGGAAGGAAGGAAGGAAGGAGGGAGGGAGGGAAGGAAGGAAGGACCACTCTATTCTGCTTTGGTCAGGCCCCACCTGGAGTACTGAGTCCAATTCTGTGCACCTCAATTTAAAAAGGATGTTGACAATCTTGAACGGGTCTAGAGGAGGGAGACCAAGATGCCTGAGGGTCTGGAAGAAATGTCTTATGAGGAGTGGCTTAGGAAGCTGGGAATGTTTAGCCTTGCAAAGAGAAGGCTGAGAGAGAATATGATAGCTATGTTTAACTATTTGAAATGATGTTACATTGAAGAAGGTACTGGTTTGTTTTCCATGGCTTCAGAGACTAGGAATCAAACTACAGGAAGAGAGATTCAATTTAAAAATTAGGAAGAACTTCATGATGGTTAGAGCTGTTCGGCAGTGTAATATGCTGCCATGGAGGGTGGTGGAGTCCCCTTCTTTGGAGGTTTTTAAGCAGAGGCTGGATGGCCATATGTCAGGAGCACTGTGACAGGGGTTCCTGCATGGCAGGGGGATGGACTAGATGGCCCTTGAGGTCTCTTCCAACTCTATGATTCTAGGAAGGAAGGAAGGAAAGAAAGAAAGAAAGAAAGAAAGAAAGAAAGAAAGAAAGAAAGAAAGAAAGAAAATATTTTTTCATTGAGCAGGGGTGATTATACTATGACTGCATGTGGCCATCTAGCCCTTGTTGAAAACATGTCCAATAGAGATGGGCACGAATAAAAAAAATGGCATTTCATTTGTCGTTTGTCATTTGGAGGGTCCATTTCGTTTTGTTTCCGTCTTTCTCAAATTTTTGCAAAAAATTCGTTTTCGTGTTCGTTTGTTTCATTATCATTTTGTTACCATTAATTTCAATTTTTGTGATTTTTTAAAGGATTTTAAGCAATTCACTCATACTGCAGTAACGGAAACGAAATGCACGACAAAATTTTTGGTGTTTCTGTTCGTTTCGTTTCATTTTAGAGACAAAATTCGTTTGTCATTTCGTTACGTAACGAAACGAAAAAACAAAGGTGGAAACAAAAATTGTTCGTTTTGTGCCCATCTCTAATGTCCAATGAAAGAAAGTATACTACAGTACCTTCTAAGGTGGTCAATTCCACTGCTAAAATATCTTCCTAATATCTAGGCAACATCTCTTGATTTCTAGATTTTTTACCACCCTGGTTGAAACGAAGTTCTATTGCCATTCTGCTACCACTGACTTGTTAGTATGTTTCATCTACCTACAATAGCCAAATAATGAATTGGCATATTAAGGTGCATGTGCCACTCTCCCCTTAGGTTAAGCCTTACCTTTGATTCAGAACAGAATACATGTTCATCCTGTTTTTTTTGGAAAGGTGCTTCCCTCAATACTTATTTATCTGATTTAAAATATTTTTCCTCTGCCTTTCTCTTTAAAAGGACCCAAGGCAGCTTACATTGTTAACAGGACAACATTTAAAAGCAAAAACAGTATGTAAATGTTTTAAAAGAATTAAATAAGCATCATATTGAATGTAAGATCAATACTAAAAACATTTAAAAGCAACAGAGCACAACAATCCATTTTTAGAAAAAGTTAAGATCCCCCTGGTTTGTCATGAAAAGCCATGTACTCCGGCCTTACTGGAAGAGATTTTGCACACTCACAGCACACCCCTATTCCCTTGTGGGATTTTTTCTTTGCTTCCTTCTTTTTCTTTTTATATTGATTTCTAAGAAGACCCCAAACATCTCCAAAAGTGTATTTCCGGGTTGTCTGGAAAAGCATTGTTTCAACAAGCATTGTTTCATTTGTGACTTTTTAAACAATGCATGCACGAACTTTGTCAAACGAAATGAGTGCAGTGCGTTAATTGCCATCCGGTTCCTCTCGCTTCCTCTCAAAGGGACATCTGTGTTTGCTCAATTCCAATGACAAGAGGCTTCATGGTAATGACACCAGTAGTGTGCTGGGCAGAACAAGGGTGACATGTACTTCATACCTATTGGCTTTAGTCATTATCTCAAGTCCCATCCCTAGCCATGACAGCAGCATATGGCTTTTGCTCTTGTCCTTTTCAACTCTCTATTTTATGAAAATACTAAAGTTGCAAGGGAGAGCAAGAGAAAGGGAGAAAAGAACACCATCTGAAATACATTGTCCAAAAATCCCTTTAAACTCAATTTATGTTGACTGGTTTTAATGGTTAAATGCACGACTATCCCAGTTTATTTATAAAACTGTCTTTTTCTAGTATGAATTAATTTTTTGTTCTCCATGCACAGGCATGGGCCTATAAAAGCATGCTTTGCAACCTTGGTTTTAACTGTGTGGTCTGTGAAGGCTGTGCTAGTGAATCCTGGGACTGCAACAGGATGGAAGAAAACAGATTGACAATGGTTCCACAGGTGGGGTGCGACCACCGAGAAGGCTCGTTTCCTTGTTATTACTTTCTGGGCATCCCTCGGGGTCGGTACCTGCAGATAGCTCACCTGGCTTGAACGAGTGATCTTGGCAGTTCTTTTTTTTTTGTGACAGGGTTTATTTTATATAGTTGAGTTGCACCTTATGATTTCATTTTGGGATACTGCTTTTGTTATTTTATGTCATAAACTGCTCAGAGGTGCCCTTGGCCGGATAAGTGGTACATGAGTTGGATAAACAAACAAACAAAACATGGAATGGGGGAAATATTATTTTCTTGACCTCCTTTGAAATTCCCATTTTGGATGCCCAAACAGTACAAAGATGGGTGGAACAGTGAATGAATAAAATCAATGACTCTTGTTTGTGCAAGGCTTTCTTTTAGTTATTCATTTCCTCGCCAGTATTTGTTGCTACTGAACCCTGCTGTTGAATACCTGCCGCACGGAATTCTTATGGTGGGAGGTAATAACAGGAAGGCTGCATCAGAAATGTTATTATGACTAAGGCCAAGAGAAAGTCAGACACCTTTGGCATCACAGTCTTTGGTATGTGCATTTGTTCGCCTGTTCCTTTATGTGAAACCAATTAAACAGGCCCTGGAGCAAGTAAACTCTCCAAATAAACTCTGGTCCAGCCAAGTGCTGCCAGGGAAAGCCAAGTATCATCTCACCGACACAATGCTTCTATTAATAATAATGCTCAATTCACGGTGTGGTGCTGTTCAATTCTTCCTCAAACAAAGCGGTCAAGGACCTTCCATAATTGGGTTACATTATCTCAGATCATTGCAAGTCTGTAGGGTTGCCACAGTGCAATAAAAAAAAAATTAAGCCTTGCCAAGGTTTTAAAGTCTTCACCCAAGGCCAGTATTTCATAGAATCATAGAATCGTAGAGTTGGAAGAGACCTCAAGGGCCATCCAGTCCAACCCCCTGCCATGCAGGAACCCCCATCACAGGGCTCCCGACAGATGGCCATCCAGCCTCTGCTTGAAAACCTCCAAAGAAGAAGACTCCACCACCCTCCGTGGCAGCACATTCCACTGCTGAACAGCTCTAACCATCAAGAAGTTCTTCCAAGTGTTCAAATGGAATCTCTTTTCCTGTAGTTTGAAACCGTTGCCCTGAGTTCTAGTCTCTGAAGCCATGGAAAACCAACCAGTCCCCTATTCAATATGACATCCCTTCAAATATTTAAACATGGCTATGATATTCCCTCTCAGCCTTCTTTTTGAAAGGCTAAAAATTCCCAGTCCCTAAGATGTTCCTCGTAAGACATTTCTTCCAGACCTTTAACCACCCTGGTCAACATCCTCTGGACCCGTTCAAGGTTGTGAACATCCTTTATAAATTGAGGTGTGCAGAACTGAACACAGCACTCCAGGTGGGGTCTGACTAGGGATCGGCACAAAATGAAAAACGAAATGATGTTTCATCATTTTGTTGGCTAACGAAACAAAATGAAACAAAATGGGGAAGCAGCATTTTGTTAGGAATGAAACAAAGCATCATTTTTGTTTGTTTAAAAGAACCAATTTGTTTTGCTGTAAAACGGTTCCCCTGGGTCCTAGAGGAACCAAAGGTGCCTTTAGGACCCAGAGGAACCATTTTATAGAGTAACAAATCAGTTCATTTCTGTTTCATTTCATACACATTTTTTTAAAAAAAAATCATTTCTAATGAAACCAAACAAATGAAATGAAACGAAACACAATTTTTCCATTTTGTGCCCATCCCTAGGTCTGCCCACAGCAGAACAGAGTGGTGCTATCACTTCCCTCGATCTAGAAACCATTTAACAGCCAGCCAAATTCCTGCCAAGATGTAACCAATGTACTCAACCGAGCAGCTGTCATGCCTCCATGTTGTGGCAGATGTGTGCATGTGTTTTTGCTGTTACTAATGCTTCATTCTGCACAGCGGCAACACCTGCTTAATTTATTGACCAATCTAAAATAGTTTTAGCCTGACTTTCTCCTTGGGGAAGCAAAAATGCAGCTAAAAGATTCAACCAGGTGTGACCATCAAGCTAGGATCCCATGCTTCCAATGACATTCTGATGCAAGGTATCACCCCAGAAAATCAGACAGTGCTTCTGTCATTTATATATACAATTTATTCATTTATTTTTTATTCATTTATAAAGCAACCAGCATGTAACTCTACATATAGCTAGACATGTTCTCTGGCCCCAAGCATCAACATCCGCTATCTTTCACTCTTCTCCTAACCTACCACCATCATGACTAAGTACCGCTTCCCCCCACCTATTTTTTTAAAAACACCCAACCAGCCCTTTTAATGCCTGAAATTTGCTTGGGAACATTTGTTCCATTATTGTCTTTGATGATATAATCACGCACACCGATTTAGGGTTTAATTGTAGGTAAGCATGGCGTTTGACCATCTGTTACCAACTCTATAAAAAGATTTCCTTCTTGCATTATGCTCCACAATACTGAGAAACAAATGTAGAGAAACAAAAGGTACATTTATGGAGGGAAACATGTCCCACATAAGCAAGCATGCCTGCTGATTCCAAAGGCATACATTCCTCCGTGCTACATTATGCTCCACACAAAAGGACTTTTCCTTTATTTTCTTACCATACCTGACCCCCAACCCAACCCCACCACGCATATGCCTGTGCATGACAGCCTGGTTTACTGAACAGCTGCTTTAAATCTAACCCTGGTAGAGGCCACTCCCCTTCAACAAGGCACCTGTAAGTCCTTAAGAGAGCAATTTGATGCATATTTGCCATGCTCTTTGTGTTGTGTTGCTCCCCGTTCCTTTCGATAATTTGTCAACTATACATTGGTAGTGCTCATTGTGAGTAGATCTGATCTTGTGGAATGAGTGTGTAGTAGATTTAATTCATCTGGAGAAGCTTGTGTTTTCTTTGTAGCATGTCTTGTCACCGTATTTTGCCTTGAGTTTGGGTTCTCTAACCACCTATGTTGGTCCTTTGGGACAGACTGGGTGACAACACAGTTGATGCACGAACCGGGGTGTTGTGTGGGAATGAGCTTTACTCCTTAGCCTGCCTTCTGCTCACACGGATAAGGATTCCAATTACAATGCGATAAGCATTATTTGGGGGGGGGAAGCCTTCTAAATTAGCATTACAGTTTAGCTATAGTTTAGCGCCTAATTTAGCTATAGAGCTAAACTAATACAGCACTTATTCAAATGCTTACCTTGTCTTCTTAGCTCACTGCTATTTCACTTGCGAGGTGTACAAATTATCATTATTTATTTATTTATTTATTTATTTATTTATTGGATGTCTATATCACGCCATCTGGCAGCACGGCCACAAAGGGCATTGCAATGGTGGGGAAAGGGGGTGGAGAAGAAGATGGTGATAATGGAAAAGAAAGGTTTATACACGACCCCTAAGCTCTGCAGCAAATGGCTGCAAGCTCCAGAGCTTAAAAATGTTTCCCCACCAGCTCCGGAGCTAACAGAAAATTAAGTGCGATCCCGCCTACCTAAGCGCGACCCAGCGCACCTTTCAAGTACCTGCTCTGGGAGAGTGAAAAATTTTGATGCGCAGAGTGCCGGGCTCTCCTCACTTCTTTATGTTGTTGTTGTTTTTGCCTCCCGCCCCTTTAAGTGGAACCAGGAAGTGACCGGGGCTCGGAGCAATTTCCACTGGCACTTTTTTCTCCCTTTTTTTCTCTTTTTTTTCTCCCTCCCCTCACGCAGACAGAACAACGAAGTGCGGAGGGGGTGGGAATGCAGGGAGAGCGTCAAACCCTCAAGATCTCTGGTCCGAATTTAAGGGACCAGCGGATCTTAGGGGTCATGTAAAAAGGCCCTAAAGGAGGGTTTGTGTGATGTGTGGATATTGGAAACTCATTTTTCCTGGGATAATTAAAACATTGTATGTGTGAAAGGCAACAGTGAGTAAAACACAGGGTGCAGTACAGGAAAGTTCATGTCAAACCATGACATATGTGCAATTGCACCCTAAGGTCTTTAAGCAGAGGCTGGATGGCCATCTGTTGGAAATACAGTGAAGGGGTTCCTGCATGGCAGGGGGTTGGAATGGATGGCCCTTGAGGTCTCTTCCAACTCTATGATTCTATGAAAATAGGTGGAGCTTGCTTTTTTCATAACCCTGTTACCATATCAAATTTAGCAGGGTTTGCAGTGATCCCAGGCATGTCCAAACTTTGGTCCTTCAGATGTTTTGGACCACAACTCCCACAGTGCTTTGACACTGGTAATCTAGAAGCTTAGAATTCTGGGAGTTGTGCTTCAAAACATCAGGGGGGCATGCCTGGATCAAACAAAAGCCCACAGTTCTACATAGGAAACACATCAAGACACCCTCAATTAGATCAGAACTGGGTCCCTGAGAACTCATTCACAAAGGTTATGTGAACACAGGTTGCCACTGGACATTACTACATGTTATACAAGTTATGGGAGAGGAATCACAAATGACTTGCACTTCTCCTTCCTGTATCTCCAGATCTCTAGCCAGGATTGACCCTCTTCAGTCTAAAGTACAAAGTATCTCTCTTCCTGCCTCTACGTCTCCCACCTACCCACCCCTTTGCATGAGATCATTGTCCTTCTTTTCTCTTCCTCTCCCCTTTCCTTCATCTTGGATATCTCCTCATTCTCCTCCTATTCAGCTGCTTTCTTCTCTTCCTCCCTACCTCTCCTGGAAGCAACGAGTAAGAGGGGAGGCACCTTCATATCACCACCACCACCACCACCACCATCAAATTGCAAAGCTGGATCATCAAGTCCAGCCCCCGCCAAAGAGGCACAGTAGGGGGAATTGAACTCCAAACCTCTAGCTTGACAAGCAAACAGCTAAGCCACTGGGCAGTTTCTCTTTTCTTTGGATGCTGCCTAAACAACAGGAAGAACATTCTGGTAGTAAGGTGTGCACAAATGACCTGGACTGCCTCAGAAGGAAATAAATTTTCCTTCATTGGCGATTTGGATGGCCTTCTACCAGTGATGCTTTAGCCATAGATTTCCTGCTGCATCCATTCCAGCTTTACAAATTACATGATTCATGAGACATCCCAAGGAGCATCCTGGCTGACTAACAGTGATTCATGCTCCCTATGGTTGATCTTGCTTAGTATTATCCAGAGATTTGCAAGGTCCCTTTAGTTACTTACTCATAGTTTCCCCATGATAGTTGAATAATTATTTGACTTTTCTGTAGAAGCCTTGTGGCTCAGTGGTTAAATTGGAGTACTGCAGTCAAAGATTCTGCTCACAGCCTGGGTTCAGTAGTAGAGATGGGCACGAAATGAAAACATAATGTTTTGTTTTGTTTCTCCTTTTGTTTCATTTTGTTTCTATATTAATTAATTTTTAAAATAATTTTTGGAAGAAAACAAAACAAAATGATTCATTATGCTATATAATGGCTCCCCTGGGTCCTGGAGGACCAAATTTGGGGGGGGGGGTAGTTTCTTTGGATTCTTCCCTTTAAGCCTCCCAAATTTGGAGAGGATTGGGTTTTAGGGGCCTGAGTTATTAAACTCCAAAGTAGGTTCCCCCAGGAGAAAAAAAAAACATTTGTAATTATTAAGGGAAGTGCTCAGCCCCCTGAACGCTAAACATTTCTAAATTTGGGGGGCTTAAAGGAAAGAGTTCATAGAAGCTACTCACCAAAATGGTTCCTCTAGGACAAATCATTTCATTTATAGAGGGAAAATTGTGTTTCGTTTCATTTTGTAACAAAACACATCCTACTGTTTTGATTTGTAACAAAACAATTTGTTATGTAACAAAAAGACAAAACAGTGTTTCATTTTTTGTTTCATGTCCATACCTATTCAGTACGAATAGGCTCAGGCAGCTGGCTCAAGGTGCATTCAGGGTTCCATCCTTCCGAATTTGGTAAGATGAGTTACCCAGCTTGCTGAGTGGAAGGGAGGCAATGTGTAACATACATAATTAAATTGTAAGCCACGCAGAGAGTGCTTTAAGTGCTATGGGGCAGTACATAAGCCACACAGTTTGCTTTGCTTTTCATCCAAAACCCAACTTTTCCAGGTTCTGGTATTATTATGCACTAGCCCACTGCAGGAGCAGTCATGTATCCAGAGGGGATTGTTTCTGATCCCCTCTCCCAGTAGATGCTGAAAAATGCAGATTAGTGCAAACACTAATGCTGATAGCAAATGCTATGGACAGCATGGTCTCTGGCTCTATTTCTGCTAACCTCATCATTAAATGTATATATATATTATATTTTTCTTTTAATCTTTTTCATATTCTCAGGCTGTAGATAAGAAAATTAGTTAATACTAATTATGTGGGGAAAGGTGCAGAAGAGAGTGCCTAAAACAAGTTCTGGGCTGGGACAGCTCCATTAATTAAGAAAGGCTGCAGAGTTTTTAGCTCCTTAATCTGGAAAAAAAAGGCACCTGAGTGGGGACATGATTGAGATGTACAAAATTATGCAGGGAATGGATACAGTGGCTAGAGGGAAGCTCTTTCCCCTCTTATGCAACACCAGAACCAGGGGTCATCCACTCAAACTGAGGGTGAGGAGAATGAGAACAGATAAAAGAAAATATTTCTTTACCCAGCGTGTTGTTAATCTATGGAACTCCTTGCTGCAGGGTGTGCTGATGGAATCTGGCCTAGATGCCTTTAAAATGGGATTGGGCAGATTTCTGGAAGAAAATTCCCATCCATGATGGGTATACATGTTATCTCCAGGCTTAAAAGAAGAGTACCTCCAAGTGCCAGACAAAGGGGAGTGGTATCAGGAGACAGGTATCTTGTTGTCTCATGTGCTCCCAGAGGCATCTGGTGGGACCATGTTGAGATACAAGAAGTTGGACTAGATGGACCAGATGGGACCTTATCCTGATCCAGCAAGGTTCTTCTTATGTTATGTTCCTGCTGTCCAGATTGTGGGCATAATCAAATGAGGCATTTTTGGCTGGAATAAGTTGCTTCTGCCAACAAGATTAAGTAAATGTCTGTTGAGGATTTTCAGTCGTCCAGGTGAGGTTTTTTGGAAGACGAATCATGGCAACTTGATTTCTTTTCTTCTGAGACTGGAAGACTGATGAAGTTGCTTGGGAGAGCAGTGAAACATTTTGATCTCGCAACAAAAGAAGTCCAGTTGCCATTACTCAAATTCTGGAGAAGATTAGGAAAAAGGGCATCCCTTACTTTTCTAAGCACCTTTGTACACGCGAAGAACCTAATTAAAAAAAAAACACGAGGCATTTCTGTGGGAAGACAACGTTAAGGCTAGACCTAATTTATTACAATTTTCAAACCCAGCTTTAACTGACGATGCCAGGAAGAAAACCCAGAGCCATGTACCAAACAAAGCATGCTTTTCATAACTGTCTTGTTCCTTGACCTTGTCTGCTTTTTTCTACAGGACCAAACCTAGAAATCTCTCCCATCCCAGAGACTTCCAGCCTAATATTACCTAGGTGTTCTCAGACTGCAACTCCAGAAGCCTTCACCTCTAACTCTGCTGGCAGGAACATCTGGGGACCCCAGCTGTGGAAGCACAGTCATAGCCCCTTCTTTAATGAGCAACAATTTGGCCTTTCTAAGGGCGTTTATACACGACCCCTAAACTTCGCTGCAAGCTCCGGAGCTTAAAAATATTTCCCCACCAGCTCTGGAGTTTGCAGACAATTAAGTGCGACCCCGCCCACCTAAGCGTGAGCCAGCACACTTTTCTTGTACCTGCTCCTGGGAGGTGAAAAATATTTGATGTGGATGTGCTGGGCTCTCCTCGCTTCTTTTTGTTTTTGATTTTTGCCTCCCGCCCCTTTAAGAGGAACCAGGAAGTGACCGGGGCTCCCCGGCAGCTTCCACCAGCACCAGGAGGTAAGGCTTTATTCTTTTGTCCCTTTTTTTCCTCCCTCCCCTCGCGCAGCCAGCAGCCAGGAAGTACGGAGGGGTGGAGACGCACGAAGAGCGACAAACCCCTAAGATCTCTGGTCCCAATTTAAGGGGCCAGCGGATCTTAGGGGTCATGTAAAAGCGCCCTAAAATGGCAGGAGCTAGGTTGCCAGTTGCCACCTTCCCTCAGCTGCATCCGTTCAAAGCCAAATTCATTTCCCCACCAAATACGGTCTATAGAATCTGCCTGGTTATGCTGCATTTCCCTCTCTTAGCACACAGTAACGCAAGTACTGTATCCATATCTGTACGATTAGCTGCCTCAAAAACTATAGAGCTTAACACGCACATGCACCTATCCCGCAATCCTGTTGCCCAGCATCATAAGTTACAGCTAAAGTAGGCCTGCTGAATCTGGGCATACCACTGATGGAATGGGACTACTCGAATAGTGACTTACTGTAACAAGCAACAGGATTTCAGCTTATGCATTATATGTTTCCAAATAAGTGTTATCACTCCTCATTCTGGCTAGAGGCGAGCCATTGCATCTCTAAGTATAATGGCTGGATTGTTTTTAATTGCAGAACTGAACCAGAGAGAGAGAGAGAGAGAGAGAGAGAGAGAGAGAAGGAGACAGGGAGGGAATTCAGACACCATTATTTTAATAACCGCCCCAGACAAAGCTGTAAGCTCTGTAATGGCAGTAGATAAATCCTTCCCTAATTAAGACACAGGCCACAGTAGGGGGTGTTGCTTCCAACTGGAAATCACACCCCTAGTGTGTTAAGAGGTACAACAATCCCCTTTATGTCCTATGTGTGCGATTATTTTATGGTAATGAAGGTGAGGACTGTCTTTTGTTTTAAAGATCAGGTTTATTATTTATTTTGAGCACGGAGTGGGAGTGTCTCACATTTTGGGAACGAAAACGAAAGGAAAGGAAAGAAATCCCTGTCCTTTGCTCTTACAAACACACACACACACAGAGAGAGAGAGAGAGAGAGAGAGAGAGAGAGAGAGAGAGAGAGAATTCATGGTAGCAACCAGACTAAGCCTCTGTCCATTCAGACAACTAGAAAATTAAATCAGAGAATAAATGCACATAAACATTCTCTTATTCTACAGCAGTACGTTAAAGGCGAACAGAAAAGAAAAGAATAAGTTCTAGAGCCTTCCTTCAAAATAGGTCATAGAGATATCTTGGTCAATTTGAGGCAAAATTTCCCTCTGTCTCTTTATTTCTGCCATGCTCAGCCAACAAAAGCAGATGGGAAATAGTCAGCAGCAGACAAACTGCTCAGTGTGGGCTATAATCTGTAGAAGCCTCAAGGGAAACACAGAAGATTGGAAGGATGTTATATAGGAGAGTCAGAGGGCAACAACATCAACAGACTAAAACATTCTCCCCCTTTCCTCATATGTGTGACAAAAATCACGTTTTCTCTCTCCCCACTGATATGGGACCAGGGGTGCCTTTTTCTCTTCCACTAGGACAGAGCCTGGACCGTTGCATTTTAAAAGGAACTTGCATAACCTATTACCCGTATTTTTCCATCTGTAAGATGGGCCCATGTTTAAGATGCCCCCACCTTTTCAAACCCAAAATTATAGTTTTGCAAGCATGTTGTTCTCTCCTTGGCTTACTTCCATGTATAAGATGATACTCAATTTTTAGTCCAACAATTTTAGACAAAAATCTAGTCTTATACATGGGAAAATACTGTACTTTTCCAGTGCCATGTTGCTTTTAGCATTATTGTTGCTTCAACTGCAATTGTAATTTCTTTCTTTCTTTCTTTCTTTCTTTGGGCCTTTTTACACGACCCCTAAGATCCGCTGGTCCCTTAAATTTGGACCAGAGATCTTGAGGGTTTGTCGCTCTCCCTGCGTTCCCACCCCCTCCGCACTTCCTTGTTCTGTCTGCGTGAGGGGAGGGAGTTTCTTTCTTTCTTTCTTTCTAAAAAGCAAAGCAAAGTGTTCTGCTTACATACCGCCCTATAGCGCTTCTAGCACTCTCTTACGGTTACTTCACGTTCTTCCTCGAGCCGAGGTGAACTTGCCTCCGTGTTGAAATCGGATCGAGAAGTGGATTGAAAACATTCCCGAGCTCCAGGACGGGAATCTCTCACCCCGCTTGGAGCGCAGTTCAGGGGGCGTGGTCGGGGTGAACTTAGATTGACCCCACAAGGATGTGAGGTTCCGTTCCTTCGAACTCAGATTGACCCCACAAGGACGTGAGGTTCCGTTCCTTCGAACCGGTCTCCAGCGGGGCTGCGAAATGCAGTGAGAGGGACATGAAGTATCAGCCTCTGGGTGGTTTAATCATGCAGGATACATATCACCCATTCACAGCAAGCTGGGTACTCAGGCTGAGTCAACCATGAGTCTGCTACCTGGGATTGAACCTCAGGTCATGAGCACAGATTTAGTTGCAGTACAGGCATTTAACTACTGTGCCACAGGGCTTTCTTTCTTTCTTTCTTTCTTTCTTTCTTTCTTTCTTTCTTTCTTTCTTTCTTTCTTTCTTTC
>JAHTLZ010000045.1:1184305-1215089 GCA_023846285.1 Phrynocephalus versicolor
CACACACACACACACACACACACACACACACACACACACACACACACCTTTGCCCCATTGTCACTGCTCACTTGTTGTCATGGCTTCTGTCATTGTGGCAGTCATGGTGGCACCAGAGACAGACTTGGTGGTGACCTGGAGACAGCTGTAGTGGTGACAGCACCAGGCCCTGCCTTAGGCAAAGGTGACAGGCCTGTCAGAAGCCTGAATCCAGCTGTGGCCTGCGATGGAGCCCACAGTGACGGAGGCCATGGCAGCAACAGACCAGGGAGCGACTGGGGGGGGGGGAATGGAGCGTGGAGGCAGGGAGTCTCATTTGTGTGGTTTGTTGGTTGCTGGGGCTAACATTCACTTTTATTGGCGAGGCCAAACTCAATATTCAAGGCCTAAGCTGTTTGGCTTTGGAAACAATACACCTTGTAGTGTTTAGTGTTACCCTGTTTCCCAAAAAAATAAGACCTACCACAAAAATAAGCCCGAGCAGGATTTCTATGCATTTGTTAAATATAAGTCCTACCCCAATAATAAGAACTAGTGATGGGTGTGGCTCTGCCTGCATGCACGCATGCACACGCACACATACATACACACACACACACACACACACACACACACAGAGAGAGAGAGAATGTTGGCCCTCCTTTTCTATCCATGGTCCTCCCCCCCTTCTCTTGGGCCACCAAAGTTACAATATTTTGTAGCATGTTTGCTTGCAGTTCCTGTTTTCCCGAAAATAAGCCCTACCCCAAAAATAAGCCCTAGTGTATCTTCTTGGAAAAAATAAATAAATATAAGACAGTGTCTTATTTTCAGGGAAACATGGTAGCTATCTGAGGGTGCCTGGGACGCTGTGTGGTGGTCCTGCCTTTCCTAGGACTTATCCTACACTGATGGGCAGTAGCTCTCCAGGTTTGGAGGCGCAGGGTTAAGGTTAGAGTTAGGGTTAAGGTTAGGGTTAGGGTTAGGGTTAGGGTTAGGAGTTTCTGTATCAGAAGGGACAGCATTCATTGATGGTTCAAGTCAGGGGCAAGAAAAGGGATAGTCATTCAAACACAGAGAGGGATAGGAAGGCTGGTAAGCTGGCAAGCAAGCATTCAGACAGATACAGACACAAAACCATTCCGCCTCTCATAGAATCATATACTCATGAAGTTGGCCTACAAGGCCATCAAGTCCAATCCCCCACTCAGTGCAGAAATAAACAGCATAGGATATCTGCCAGGTGGTTGTACAAATTTCTCTTGAATGCCTGCAGTGTTGGAGCACTCACCACCTTTCAAGGTAAGTTGTCCCACTACAGTACTACTCTAATAGTTAGGATGTTTTTCCTATTCAGTATAAGTCTGGCTTCCTCTACTTAGAGAAAGTTCATTGTTGAGTATCCTGCATTCAGGGCTGATCAACAACAGATCCTGCCCCTCTGTATGACAGCCATTGAAGTATTTGATAAATCTATCAAATCTCCACCCAGTCTCCTTTTTATCAAGACTATAAACGCCCAGCTCTTTCAGTCTTTCCTCACAGGGCTTGGTTTCCAGTCCCCTAATCGTCCTTCTTGCCCTCCTCCGAACGTGTTCCAATTTGTCGGCATCTTTCTTGAAGTGTGGTGTCCAGAATTGAATGCGGTACTCAAGATGAGGCCTAACCAGTACTGAATAGAGGGGGACGAGCACCTCTCAGGATTTGGAAACTAGGCTTTCTTAACTTTCCTCTCTGTATAAACAAACTTGCTTTTTATTTACTTCATTCTTTGTTTTCGAAGAAGGCCATTTCTGTCAGATTCATCATTTAGGGGGAAAAAATAAATGTATGCAACACTCACAGAAGCACAGACACCTTCCCACACATGTGCTCTTCTTTATCTCTATCTCTTCTATCTAATGAGTCAGTGTATTAAACTTGTTTATCAATGTATCAAACAGCTTTCCTCCTGTGTTTCATCTCAGATATCTCTCCTTTGTTGCAGTTTATTATCTTTACCTCACTGGTACTCCAATTACAGAGTTTGGCACTTAAATGATGGCACGAGGCATATAATGGCTAATGATGTCTGGAAGGGATTAAACCCTTCGGTAGTCACTTCTGGAGTCTCCAGATCTAAGAATGCAATTCCCTGTCATGCCAAGTAAGTGTCATAATTGGGCTTGTAAATGGGAAGGGTGACAAACAGCACCACCTGCCCCAAACTTCTATGTGCAGAGAGGGGTCTTCATAACAACATACTGGTCTTCTCATTCGTAACAACATACTGGCTGAAATCTTGTTGTGCTACTTATAGTGCAGAATGTCATCTGACGTGGGGATTTTCCAGGTACAGTGGTAACTTATATAAAGGAATTAATTCTTTCCCAATGAAATTATGTTAAGCAAATTCAAATTTTCCTTTATACAGTACAAGTTTCCCATAGGAATGCATTGAAAACAGAGTGATCCCATTTTTATGTTGTACAGATTTGCCCCATAGGCGATTATGTTAAGCAAATTTCCCCTATCTCCGGAATTTTTTATGTTGTACAAATTTTATGTGATACAAGCTGTTTGTTATACAAGGGTCCACCATATTCAAAAAATATGGTGCCCCCACCCCCCAAATGTCCCAAGGCTGCTTTGAGACCTCGTTCATCATGAAAAGGCCACTGGGGGCAATAAGTCTTTTCAAAAGTCACTACCACCTGTAAAACCGTCCATGCTGTGGCAACGTTCAGAAATAAAACTGTGTCGCCTGTGGGTCCTCCCCAAGGAAAGGATCCCAAGGGAGCCTCAGGATCTTTCAGGAGATACTTGGAAAGTTTTAATTTCTGAAAAATTCAAGTTGCTGATGACATCAGGAGCCTGTCTAAGGTTTCATCATTGCTGAGTTATTGGTGTTTCATTGTCATGCAGTGGTGTTCAGTTTTAGAGACAGCAGAAAAGGGGGAAATGACCTAACGTTGCATGCTGTTATTGCTTAGGTTGGCTGTTTGACAACAGATCTTCTTTTAAAGTTTTAGAGAAGACCCATACCAGAAGATGGAGGGAGGAAATATCCCCTCATAATTAAAATTATTGACAAACTGTCCTTGGAAAAGGATGACACCAAAGATTAATAGTATTTGAGGACAATGAGGTTAAAGGTACAATGAGAATGGCTGGCGAGGGAGGAGACAATGGATATCCACTTGCACAAAGTAAACATTGGAAAGAGTTAGCTATAATGCAGGTATCTGAAAGGAGAAAGAAAATCATCAGATTCTCCTCCATCTTGGATTTTCTCTCTCACAATGATCTCTTATCCTCTTTCCAGAACAGAGGAGAAGACTGAATACTTAACTAGAGATGGCCACAAACTGGGAAAGCAGTGGTTCATGATGTTTCATGGTTCTTCATTATTCATGAACCATGCATTTTCACTAAGCTCCCAACAAAATGAACCTGTGGTTTGTACAATTTGGGACTTTTGGGGGGAGTAGAACAGCCCCTGCATGACTTAGGGGTGCCAAATTTGGACAGCTGACTCTCCTTCGCATCCCTTCCAAGTTTGGCAAAAATGAGATCTAGGGCACCTTTGGCAGTTGGCATATGGATGCCCAATGCCAATACTAGTGGCAGGCACATTTTCTCAAAGTGCCCTGAAACAAACCACAAAATGGCCCAATTCATTGGGATGGGGTGTTGTTTGGTTTTTGCCATGTTTGCATCTGAAGGAAAAAGGAAAAGAGGACAGCAGAGAATGAGATGGTTGGACGGTGTCATCGATGCAACCAATATGGATTTGACAAAACTCTGGGAGGCAGTGGAAGATAGGAAGGCCTGGCAAGCTCTGGTCCATGGGGTCACGAAGAGTCGGACACGACTGAACGACTGAACACAATGTTTGCATCACGGTTCATTGTTTGCCTATCACTTCACGTCACCAAACTAAGTGATCACATGGAAGCTGAAGAAACTGAAATGGAGGGCAGCCCTAAAAAGTCAAAATAAGCATTACAACTTGCAGAAACTAGGTGATAATAAAATACAGCAGTGCCTTGCAAGATGAATGCCCTGTAAGATGGATGAGTTGTAAGACGAATGAAATTTCCGGGAATAGGCATGATTGACAAGATGAATTTTGCCTATGGGATGCCGAATTAATCGGTTTTCAACGCATTCCTATGGGAAACCGTGTTAAACTGTGTTTTGTAGGATGAATGTATTATAAAACAAATTGACCTGTAGAATGAATTAAATTTGTCTTATGAGGCACCACTGTATGTTAAAAGAATCTAAGACAGTGTGTGGGGGGGATTAAGAAATCATGGTATTTCCATAAAGGATAACAATAGATGATAGAGAGGCAATCAGGCTTATGAAAAAGTTGAGTCCAGTTCACCATCTCTGTCATAAGGCATTTTGGTGGTGGGGGTGGGGGTTTATAGAGAATGTTGGATCCAATAACCCACTAGATATCTTACACGGTCAGAAAAGAACCCATGATTCTTCATATTATTCCTATGCTGATGCTAATGATATCATCTCGGAAGATTCCAGGCAGATGACATTTTCAGATGGATTGTCACAGAGGAAGCAAGCAGTCATCGATGCTAACTTAATAATTGCTTTTCTCAGACAGACCACTGGTCCTTCTAACCCAATATCCTGTCTTGGAGTTTAAACATTAAATTCAGAAGAAGAAAAAGAAGGGCTGAGACCACACAATTCTAACTGCTTTTAAAAAATGACTGCATGCTACTCTGGGATACAAATAATCGCTTGTGTGAGTGCAGTATATGTACATATACATCTTCACTGGCCTCATTCTGCTGCACACGAAATATATGCAACAATCATTTTTATCCTTATCCGCTAGATGAGTGGCTCACAACTTTGGGTCCCCAGATGTTCTTGGATCACAATACCCAGGAATACAAGCCTGCACAACTAGTGATGAAACCTGCTAGGACAGTGATGGCGAATCTGTGACACGGGTGCCAAAGGTGGTACTCAGAGCCCTTTCTGTGGGCACTTGACATTGCCCCTTCATAGCCATCTTGTATACAGGTTCAATTACTGTATTGGCACATTGCAAAAAAAAAAAAAAAAATAGAGGGTTTTGAATTGCAATTTGGGCACTTGGTCTCTAAAAGGTTCGCCATCACTGTCCTAGGAGTTTTAGTCTAAGAACATCTGGAGATCCCAAGTTTGAGAATCATTGCCCTACTAGATGGTAAGAATTTTTACCTTGTGGATTTGCTCATTTCTGCACAAAATGAGTAAGTTCTGAAAATCATGCAGACAATCAAGTTTCTGTCATGTTGCAGGGATTTTTTAAAAGAGCATTGGATGGGTTGTTTATAAATTTTAGAGCAATCTGTTATAGTGATACTCTTTGCCACGTAATGGAAAAGCCACTAGTTTTGCAAATATACATTTTGAGCAGACTGTGGAAACCAAAGAAAAGACACCCCTTGTTCTTGTGCTAAAGACAAGAAATCTTGTGAGGGTAGATCAGCTCTTTATAGGGTGTAATTTTGAAAGATTCCTTCACATCCCTAGTGCGGCAAAAGCTCCTTCTAGGGAAGTGGTGGCAAACCTTTGGCACTCCAGATGTTTTGAACCGCAACTCCCAGAATTCCAAGCCTGTACTGCCAATGACAAAGGACTCTGGGAGTTGTGGTCCAAAACATCTGGATGCCCCAAGGTTCACCACCACTGTTCTAGGGTGTGCCATGCCGGTGTACGGACAGGGTAGCATGTATGGTGGCAGCAATGGAAAAAATCTCAACACAGATCACCAGAACTTGTACACTGTACAGCTTAAGGAAAACCAAAGCACACAGTTATCAAAGCACATGGCAAGTTGGACCAAAGACCTCACTCAATTGAACTCGGTTTCATTTACTCAGTTGCTAATATGTCTCCTAATTGTACACAGTGCTTTGAGTCGGGCAATTTGTAGTATAATCTTTTCATTTTTTAAAGGCTCAGCATGTCTTCAAATCCCTAAGACTGGATCAAAAGGAATGGAGATCTTTTAAAAAAATGGGGAGGGGGGATCCCACATCATTTTGATAGATCATTTGACAGATTGTTTTCTTCTGCATATTTTCTTGCTTGCCCTAAAGCAGGGATTCTCTCTGTTTGCGTGGAAATATATAAAATTAATTTCTGACTTTCAAAGTAGAGCAAATATTAGCTACAAGATCAGAGATATGAGTTTATGGAAAGACAGGGAGGCGGGGGAAGAGGAAGAGAGAGAGAATACTTACAGAGATTCTATTAGGCCAGTGTACAGAAAGGTGATATATAATATTTCTATTTCTTTACTTCACATTTGCATTATTAGTCAGAGAGGGGGGGGGAGAGTGACTAACAGGCATGTCTTAGTGGAAACATGAAAGAGAAGGAGAACATTTCATCTTACTGGCTGAAATCCAGTAGTAAGTTGCAACAAGAGAATGCCCATTGGATCAGGAGGGATTTGTTGAGTCTGCACTTATGCTCCATTGATCCAACGGGCCTACTCTAGTTGCAACTTACTACTGGATTTCAGCCATTATGTGCAGTCTCTTTAAGTTCTAGGTACTCCTGTACTCTTCATGTTTGTTGTCTTAGTGCACAGATGTTTGTCTATGTGTTGCACACACCATGGCTGGTACAATGCACATGGCAGGAACCTTGGAGGCAAGCCACCAAGTCACTGTAGACATGGGCGCACTGGGCTGTGCAACTCAACACACAACAAATAATATCTAGACTGACTTGATAAATTAGTCACTGCCAAAAAAAACTAGGTCATTTGATTTAGGTTGACAATAGGACTTTGGCAAGCCTTTTTGACTCCCTATTCTGTCTGTCTCACTCTCTTTCTTACTCTCAAGGCAAGGCAAGGCAACTCTCTCTCTCTCTCTCTCTCTCTCTCTTCTGCAGTTGGTGCATAAAAGGACATTGTTTATATAGTGCTTTCTAACCTTGGGAAACGTTGGCATTCTTGGATTGCAACTCCCCAAGTTCTTCACCACTAGCTATTCTGGCTAGGATTTCTGGGAGTTGTAGCTCTAGAACACTCGGGTTACCCAAAATTGGGAACCACTGGACTGTGACATCCCAAGGCCAAACCTCTATAACATCAAAAATGCCTAGCCCTGATGACTAATTTTAATTCTGAACTTTCAAGGAATAGGAAGTTGCTGATCTAAACCCTGTTTTACTATGGACCAGGCTTGTTTGCAACATTTGGGGGGGGGCAGTCTTTGCATTGCAGGGAAGGAGACAGTGAAGAAGTGAGACACTTGGAATAAATTTAAGAAGGTCTTCTTTTAGTTAAAGGCAATGGTGAAGGCACAAGAATCTTCCATCCTAGCCAGACTATAAAACCACATGAAACTTCACTGTGGTCCTGCTCAGCTATGCGGAGTCACAATCTGTGCTACCCCCATGCTTTATCATTGTCTCCACAGAGGGGGGTCATGACCCTCAAGTGCGGCTTCACAACTCAGAGTCAGTAATTAAAGCAAATCGCAAAGCTGATTCCCCAGGCTGCACTCTGAAACGCAAGACTCAGAGACCACGGATCACTGTACATGTGCCTTGGAGTGATTAACAATTGCATTTCTTGACAAAACTCTAGCACCAACCCCAAATTAAACTGAGCTCAAGACATATCAAAATGCCCAAATTAACTTATACACTTAGCTGGAACTCAAATGTGTCCAAAGTAGCTTATTATTACTGCCAACTCACCCAAAACACCACCCTCTTATCCTTGGGTTCAGTACAGAGCAGGTGATAAGACCCTGAAAGCAAACGTGAAATACATAGTGCTAGGACAGTGGTGGCAAACCTTCGGCACTCCAGATGTTTTGGACCACAACTCCTACAGTCTGGAAGTTGAATCATGGCAACTGGACTTCTTTTTCTTGAGAGATCGAAACGTTTCACTGCTCACCCCAAACAGCTTTGTCAGGCTGATGAAACTGTTTGGATGAGCAGTTGAAACATTCCAATCTCTCAAGAAAAAGAAGTCCGGTTGCCATGACTCAACTTCCAGGTAAACTCACCCGGATGGCTGAGAATCTTCACAGAACTCCCACAGTCCTTTACTATTGGCAATACAGGCTTAGAATTCTTGAAGTTGTGGTCCAAAATATCTGGAGTGCTGAAGGTTCACCACCAGTGCACAAGGATGTCAGAATGCTGAAATAAGATGGAGAGGTGTGGCATTGCGGACCTATCATCTCATGGACCCTTATCCTCATTCAATATGCAGATTGTCAGAGGACCAAAAGATGCACCATGTCCCTATCAGCAGTCTCAGTTGTATTTCCCAGAAGCATAACCATCTTCCATCATTTGCAAGCACTTATTTCAGTTGCTTAACTATCTAGAGGGTCTGAAACCCACCTGTTAACCTTTCTATAATAGTCTCCTTTATTTTCTTTCAAGCCTTTCTTCAAAAATATAAGTTTCTTCAGTTCTGTCATGCTCAATTACATCATCCTTGTATTTAATATGGAAAACGATATTAATACAGATCAACCTCCCACACACTGCACACATTAAGAGATGTGTAGACAAAGTCCCTGCTTGTGGATTTAAAATTAGATACAATATATGAGAACATTTGGAAAAAAGAAGAAGCTGAAATTTGAAGATGAAGACCAAGCTTGAAAAAAAAAGGCATGACAAAAAGGCTGTTTTAAGGAGTGGGGTTTTCCTTCTCTGTCCTTTTCTGACCTTTCTCTGTAGAAAATGTGAAATTATTCATTATTTTGTCCAATCCATGGTGGTGGTGTTGACTTTGAAAGGCCTCTTAGCTTGGGACATGGATAATCTAAGAATTGCCTTTACTTTTGGAAAAGTTATATTTTGGACTAAAAACTCCAGAATTCCCCCCAGTCAGTATTGCCATTGGGTGTCATCTCTCTCTCTCTCTCTCTCTCTCTCTCTCTCTCTCTCTCTCTCTTTCACACACACACACACACACACACACCCCGAAAGAGAGGGGGGGAACTAAAAATCTCAGTATGCCTACTTACATAACAGAGGGAGGGGTGTGTGTGAAATATTTTAAGTACTGATGAGGACAGAGACGTCAATCACCAGTTAAATAGCACAGTAAGGCTACATTTGTCACAGACTACTTTGTGCATAGGTGGCTAAAAGAAGTAGGTGAATGCATGTCTTGTCTTGGACAGTCATCTTTGACTGTCCAAGATGTCTATCTTGAGATTAGAGAAGTTCATGGAGAAGAAGGGTATCAAATCAATGGCTATCATTATGGATGCCTCAGGACAGCCTCCAGATTGGAGAGTTAGGCAGGATATCTCTCAATGCCATTTGCAGGGAATTGTAAGCAGGTGAAGACATCATGCTTGGAAATACCCAGAAGCCAATGGTGAGCCACTGTGTGAGACAGAATGCTGGACTGGATGGCCTATTTCATGTTCTTATGTTCTTAGGAGATGTCTATCTCAAAGACTGTGTCTCCCTTTAGGAGCCTGCTTGGGTGTTAAGATCATCCGAGAAGGCCTCTTCTCTCAGTCCCACCACCTTCACAGATGCATTTGGTGGAGGCATAGAAGAGGGCCTTCTCTGTTGCTTCTCCCAGGCTCTGGAACTCCCTCCCACACGATGCCAGGCTGGCCCCATTTATACTGTCCTTCCACAAGCAGGCCAAGATCTTTCTCTTCAGGCAGGCTTTCCCTCACTGTCTGGCTGCTGAGTGGAGATTTTAAAAAATGGATTGTTGTCCCTTACTGGTTTGAATGTGGTTTCGATGTTTCCTGTTGTTTACTGATTTTTAGTGTAGCATTTGTTTGATCCTTTTTAATATCTGTCTGCTGTTTTTAAGCTTTAAATACTGCATTTTAATGATGGAAGCTGCCTTCAATCCTTTTTTATAAGAAAGGAGGTGCTGAAATATTTTTTGGGGGAAATTAAGAAATAAATGGCACAAGCCAGCTCCTTCCATAGGGCTTTTATTTTACAGATGCAGACATGTGGGCAGCAGGGCGATAATAAAATGTGCTGTAGATCAGGAAACCAAAGAGCCAAACAAGCTGATGCAGCACCATTAGCCACCTTGCAAATGTTATGGAAAGGAAGGAAATATAATCAAAATAAATACTAAAGCCCCAGAAAATGGGGCAATAAAAACAGTAGCCCTTTCATGAGGAAATTAAACTTTGCAAATTGGGACACAGCACTAGCATCATTTCCCCCCTCACTTATATTCACTACAAGTCTTCTTCTTCAAGTGCCATGTACTCGTAGAACATTGGCAATTAGTATCCTGAACTGGTTTCTATGTAAAGCTATTCTAAACAGAGCAGCTGTGCTCACCGTGGACCACTGGCTTAAATTCTTAAGCCAGAATGTTCTTCTGTGCCCCGGGCCATGCTTTCCATCTAGGGAAGGATAACCTGCAGCACTGCAACTCTGGAGAAGCTATATAATATAAGCATCTGTGCCAGAGACAAAAGGGGCACCTACAATGACCCCTCAAAAACATTAAACTGGGAAAGGAGCTAAGGAGTGAAACTGTGTGAAGCCCAAATTTCCAAAAAATACATTTTTTCTTGAGCAACATCCTGACATTTCTTTTCTCTATTTCTCTCTCTCTCTCTCTCTTTCTCTTTCTCTCTCCCCCCCACCTCCTACCATTTTACTTTTGTAGAAACAGAAGATCACTTTGCAGAGTAGTTCTAAAATTCACACAGCATTTCTTCGGTGGCTGTCTCTGGCCTCAGCAGAACCACAATACTATATAAGAAACACTGAGGGGCACTGTGGTGTGAGAGTCGGTTTTGGGACGTTGTGAATAGAGAGGGTCAGAGGACAGCTCAGGACACCCAGGTTCAAATCCCCAGACAGCATGGAAATGAACAGAGGGAAGGATGCCTGCAGGGGATCCTTCCTTGAACATTTCACATACTGCAAAAATCCCATTTCAGTCCTACAGCTGGGAAGGGACTTGATTATGAAGATCATAGGCAGAATGGATATGAGTAGAGATGGGCACGAATCAAAAAAATAGTGTTTCGTTTGTCGTTTAGGGGTCCATTTCAGTTTGTTTCCATTTTTTGCAAATTTTTGCAAAAATTTGTTTTTGTTTTCATTTGTTTCATTACCATTTCGTTACCATTTATTTCAGTTTTTGTGATTTTTTTTAGCATTTAAAGCAGTTCAATATATTGCCGTAACGAAAATGAAACGGACGACAACATTTCTGGTGTTTCTGTTCATTTCGTTTCATTTTTGAGACAAAATTTGTTTGTTGTTTCGTTACGTAACAAAACGAAAAAATGAAAATGGAAACGAAAAATTGTTCATTTCGTGTCCATCTCTAGATATGAGGTAAGAGAAGCAAAATGGCGTCCCGGCCGACCATGTGGTCGTTCTTGTTGCCAATTCCAGTCTCAATGCAAATTTAAAAATTAATAATCCTTTAGGAGGTAGAAGAGATAAAGTTGTGCTGCACTCAGTTATATTGGTGATGCACAAACACAGAGAATTTGTCATCAGTTTCTCCTTTCCTTGTATAGGGGGGAAACAACAAACTTGTGTGAAATGTGTACCCAACTCTTGCCACAGATAGGACTGAGATGGCAATGACTTCTACAATCTCCAGTTTACTCCATATGCAGGGACAGACTAGATTGCTTTTGATGGACTGTTCTGCATTACTGCTTTGGTGGGATGTTTAGTACTACAGTACTTGTGTTTTCCATTTTTAAAATTTTTTCAGAGTGACTTTTTTTTTAAAAAAAGTATAATTATTTTATTAATTATTTATTTATTAAATTTATATTCTGTAAACCACCCAGAGACTACTTGAAGTGGTATGGGCGGTATATAAGCAGAACACTATGCTACAGTATCTAGCTGCACAGCTACTCTGGGCGGTTTTGTACTTAGTTTTAATATTTCCTTTTAATGATGTAAGATGCCTCTTCATTCATTGTTCTTAGCTTTAAATATTCTCTTTTAATGATGTTAACTACTGTTCTATAATTGTTTTCAACTTTAAATATTGTCTTTATAATGTTGTAAGCCACCTTGAGTCATTTTCAAGGAGAAAAGTAGAGCAAAATATTTTAAATAAATTTTCAGGTCCCTTCCAATTGTATACAGAGGTACCCTGGGTTACAAACGACCCGAGTTACAAAGTACCTGTGCTACGTAATGAATTCCATTGAAAATAATGGCTCCATTTACACAATGTTTCCCATGGAATACCATTAATTACATACGTTTTTGTAAGGAATTACAGAAAAAGAATTCTAGAATGCATTGTGCACCCGTGCGGTTCTGGTTTATGAAATTTCTGGGTTACAGAGCATCGCGGGGAATGAATCAACTTTCTAACCTGAGATATCACTGTATTTTATAATTTTCTGATCTGAAGAACTGTATCAGAATATCCAGGAAGCTTGGGGTCCAGTTGATATCGATGTTCTGATGCACAGCTCATGCCCTCTTGTACAAGAATTTGCAGTGAGTGAAATCTTCAGACATCTTTATGATGTCATCTCCACAACTATTGAAAAGTTATGAGCCTCACAGGGTCCCAATCAAAAACTGATTCCTAGCAATGATGTCCCATGCAGCAAAAGTATGGATGTTATCATCTGTTTGAAGAACCAATTTGTAAAGTCTCTCTCCATACCAAGGGCACTCCTTTGCAATGCTGCTACCACTTGTATCGAGAACCTCCATGTGAATGAGTCAAATTGAGTATAAAGAGTAATACTCGTGTACAGCTGCCACATAAAACAGCACTATGCAGAAGCCACCTTTAGTTTTTAAAAAATTGTTCCTGCAGTGAAAATTACTGGAACCATGTAAGAAGCGACTTTAAGAAACAGATGGGTACAGGAAAGGAGCATATAGAAGATGGCTTTACAAGGAGATCATATCCCATAAAATGAACGGAACAAGAAGAAGAAGAAGAAGAAGAAGAAGAAGAAGAAGAAGAAGAAGAAGAAGAAGAAGAAGAAGAAGAAGAAGAAGAAGAAGAAGAAGGTATAAAGGAAGATTAAGAGAGATTCAATAGAAGAAAGCAAGAGCATTCCGAGATAGAATAAGATGTTAATTAAGAACTTCAATAAGAAATTGATAATAAAGAAACAGTGTAGTATATACTGGGGATTTATCTATTGTGTTGGTGTTCCAGCCAGTGCAAGAATTGGGAGGAAAAAGAAAAGATGGCCACATGGCAATTTAGTCAAGACATAATAAGAATAGCTATGGAAGAGCAAATCAAGAGCCTCCATATTTTGCTGTTCTCCTTGTTCAGTCACTAACCAGTTCCCTAAGTGAATCATCATTCTAGGTGATGATATTCACTGAAAAGAAGTCAGGTGGCTTTAGTTCCACCAATGAATTGGTGAAAGAGCACACTACTGGGGTGCGAGGACTGATTAAAAATCCATGTTAACTCAATGAAAGAAGTTGCAGATGGAGAGGTGGAACTAAGTGATACTAATTTTCCTAACATCTTCATCACCCGCAGTAAATTTTCACAACTGAATACAGATTCATTTGTTTCAGTATGAAACCAATGCTCTATTTAAAACATTCTAGTGAAAACATGTTTGTGTGTTGTCGTGTCATTACAGTCATGACCAACTCTTCGTGACTCTATGGTCTATGGAGTTTTCTTGGCCGGAATACTGGAGTGGTTTTGCCAGTTCCTACTCCAGGTGCCTACAGCACTTGGTATTCCCTGATGGTCTCCCATCCAAGTACTAACCAGGGCCGACCCTGCTTAGCTTCCAAAATCAGGTGAGATCCTATGTGCTTATGGCATCTTAAAGCCCAAAATGGTTTGAGAGCTTGCTACTTAACTGAATGCCTTATTCCAATACATTATGCCCATAGCACATGCTCATTCCAAACGGGACTAAATAAAAACAATATATTGTAACATTGACTCCCTATGACTTCTAAGGGGTTTCTCAATATAGGCAATGATCTTGGATAGAGGATGCCAGCACCTACTTCTGTACAGTAGCCTTTGGGAACTGCTTATACACATCAGGGAGAATAAGACAACTGCCTTAGGTGGCAAAAGGAAAAAAAAAACATTGCAACCCCACAACCATCCCTCCTGAGTCCCTAGACAAAGAATTGTGTGTGACCCACATGCCATCTGGCACCCAGCAATTAGCTTGTGGTGGTCAAGGATGGTAGGGGGACACAGTTCTGTTGCTGATAGGGAAGTAAGATTAAAATCCACTACAGATAAATGTACCAATGATTTATTTACTGCTTCTAGCCTCTAAGCTCAACATATCAGAATGTATTTGGTTATTTTGCCATACAGTCAAGTGGTCTCCAGTGTCAATGTTGCTTGCCTAATTCACCTCTTGTAAACAATATCCATGTTCTATTAATATCCTCCCAATCCCAAACAATATCCAATGTTGCAGAACAGACAGGAACAGCTTGTGCCACTCTGTCTGCAGCTCAAGAAATCTGCTTTTTTTGTTTGCCTTGGGCACCACAACCTTTGACATGTCACTGTTTATTGTTGAGGCCACAACATGTGGTACATATTTGTAGGAGGGAAAGTATGGAGTAAGTTTCTTAAGGGCTGGCCAGTGGATTCAGTGATGCCATGTTACAAGCTGGCAACATGCTAAGGAAGGATTACAGTGTGCTGTAGGTAGTCAGAGGTATCAGTGATCACGGCGATCGTGCCTCTGAGTTATTAGCCAACCAGCTTTATTCACATTGTGTTAGTTCAGAAGCCAAGGGAAATGGCTTTGTCCTTTTCTTCTGGCTGATGGAGTGAGAGGATTGGGCAGCAGCTGGCTTCTTGCTGGAACCAACAGCAGCAAATAAGCAGCTAGGCCTGGTTGTGAGTAACTCTGGTGGTTACTTCATGTCCTTCTTTGTTCCGCAACTAGTTTTGTACGATGACAGCTTTGGTCGTTATCATGTGGTTTTGTTCCTGTTTCAGTATTCCCATGGTTGTGATAACTTGTCTCGTGACAAGTGTAACCTCACGGTCTTTTACCGTGACAAACCCTGAATTTGTCTAGCTTTCTTTTTCCATTTTGGGGGAGCTTAAAAACTTCTTTTTCGATATTTTGCTTCTGAAACGTCAAAAAGCACACAAACAACAACAACCTGGACAGTTTTCTGAGAGAAACAAATGTTTTGTTGCATGACAGTCGTTACTACATGGTGTCTTGTCTCCGGACCTAAAGCGGGAACAAAGAGTGACAAGAGTGACCCAGCCCAGCGCCAGGTAAAGAACTGTCATGCTTAGCACTCATTCCGGGGCATGGTTGAGACAAATTTCAGTAGTTGTGCGACAAACATGAAGTAATATTTTTTGTACTGCTCCTAAGTGCAACACTAACAGAGACAAAATGGACGTGAAGCAACCGCCTTAGAGGCACTACTGGTGGACATTTGCCCTTAGCCGATTTGATGTGCACTCTACGCACCCTCCCTCACAATCACCCAACATACATAGGTCCCATTGTATAAGATGGCCTTAGGTCTGTGCAGTATACTAAACATTGAATCATGTGTTTGCTGTCACACAAGCACAATTGCAGTGGCTGCAGAATGAACTGAAATTGGATTTGGAAGGATTTGAGAGGAAGAACAAGGCCATAGCTCACTGGGAGAGCATACACTTTATTTATTTATTTATTTATTTATTTATTTATTTATTTATTTATTTTATTTTTACAACTTATATGCCACCCACTACCCAAAGTCCTTGCATCGCTGTTTGAAAGCATCTCAAGTAACAAGAAGCTTACTAAAGCTGCTACCACTCCAGTGATAAATAGTCACAACCTTGGTGATGTTACATTTTTGGCTCAAGTTTCCATATCCCACCCACCCCCATCACTAGAATTCTAGGGACTAGAATTGATTGATTTGCTCTACCAATTCTCTTTCAGTCAGTCTGACATTTGATTCTGCTTAAGATATGTGTAGTCTGGCTGGATAGCTCTGAGGTTTGGATATCGGGCTGCAGACCTAGGAATTGGGAGGACAATCCCCAACTATCCCTCCAGGGAGAAGAGCTATCCTGTGCGGTCTTAGGCAAGCTGCACTGTCCCAAAGCACCACCCCTCCACAGAAGAAGGAAGAAGGAATCTCTACCGAATATTCTCTCCCTATAAAACCCTGAAAAGGGATGCCATAAGTCAAGATGCCCTAAGATGCCCTAAGCACATCCGATTTCACCTGATTTTGGAAGCTAAGCAGGGTTGGCCCTGGTTAGTACTTGGATGGGAGACCACCAGGGAAAATGCCTGGAGTAGGAACTGGCAAACCGCTCCGGTATTCCTGCCAAGAAAACTCCATGGATATGGGGTCAGAAAGAGTCGGTCATGACTGTAATGATACAACATACACAACACAAGTCAGAATTGCATTGATAGCACAGGATCATTAGCAAGACATGCTGATCAGAAAGAAAAAAAACACAAACCCTACCACCTGGCTTGCATTAATATGCAAACAAAAGTCAAAATATACAGGATACATTTCAGAAAATGGCAGGAAGTCTGGTATCGGGATGAATAAATCCCCCTCCTCTGCAAACTTGGGAAAAGCATCCCACATCCCAGGTACAGGTTCAGCTAATATCCTGTGAAGCTTTAACTTGCATAGATCAAGAAGATCTAAATTTCTTCAGGCCCAACACATTTTATTTGCTGTGTGGGGCACTTAAATGGAATTCTCAAACCGGCTGAGGTTACCTCATTATTTCCAGCCGTCATAAAACTGTTTACTAATCCTGAATTACTTGGAGTCTCCGTTTAAGCATACCCTTTATCATTGATTTAGACAGCATGGGATATTTTAATTCCTGCCTACGCTCAAAGCTCACTGGCCATTGTGCTTGCCATATTATTATCTCAGCACCCTACAAGCCCCAAAAGTCTGATTGTTTTCTACCACGGACGGGAGTTGATAATGACAGGTAGCTAAGGAGCTCCTTGCAGGTTTTTAATGCTGTGTCATTCAATCAGGCTGATGCAGGTTGCAAGAAAAGGTGTGTGTGTGTGTGTGCGTGTGTGTGTGTGTGTGTGTACTTGTGTATCTGCAGGGGAAAAGATAGAGAAGTATCTGATTTAAGTGTAAGCAGGGATCTAAAGACACCATGCTTCAAACAATAAGCTTGCCCCAAGAAAAATCAGGAACTTGACACAATGCAGTGCTGCAGTAAGATGAAGAAGAAACTACCATGTAGTAGGGAAGGAGAAACCCATCTATTTTCCATCTATTTCTGAGCCGCGCCATTTTCTACGCTCCCAGAATCTCTCATCCTGTGAAAGCATACATGCACCTCCCTTGCACCCATTCACACTGGCTCGAGCAGGTATAAGGGAAGCATGTGCATGGTCAGCCTTACCATAGGAATGCATTGAAATCTGTTCCCTCCAGAAAGGATTAATTGATTTTCAATGCGTTCCTACAGGGCACCGCTGCTCTACTTACATTTTTTTTTTTACTTATGAGCATATGCTCAGAACAGATAAAATTCATAAGTAGAGGTTTTAGTGTAGTAGCCCTCAGGCACTTTCATCCAGAAAAAGTAGACCTTGGCCTTTTCAAAGTTGGACAGCCCTGCTATAAAACAATAAAATTATTAAAACTATAAAATACAATACAGTTAAAACAACATACAATACAAATTACAAAACCCTGCTGCTCAGGTGTCCAGCCAAAAAAAAATCTAATTAAAATTCTGGCCGAACAGGAAGGTCTTTGCCTGGTGCCGAAAAGCTAAACGTGTTGCCACCAGGCAGATCTCCAAAGGCAGGGCATTCCAGAGTTGGGGGCAACTGCCGATAAGGCCCTGTTTCAACATGCCAGCACCCCTTACCTCTTTGAGGGATGGTACCTAAGCAGGGCCTCCTGGCCTGATCTTAGAATACGGGCAGGCTCATATGGAAGAAGGTGGTTCTTTAGGTAACCAGGTCCTAGTATATATCTGGATTCATTATGATCTTTGATCAAGTAGCTTCAAACATTCAGTGACCCCAATAGGGTATTTGCACTTCTGTTGGAGCTTCCAAAACCACTGGCGAGCTACCTCAAGCTCTTCCCTGTAAGCCCCAGAAATTTGGAGAGGTTTGGGGCTGAGGGGGCTGAGGTATTAAACTCTTAATTTATCCAGCTTAACCCCTATTAACTCCTAAATTGCTGACATGCACTGTACACACTATTTCAATTAACTACAGGGACCTCCTTTGGAGCTTAATAACTCAGACCCCTGAGCCCCAAACCTCTCCAAAATTGGGGGGCTTGCAGGGAAGAGCTTGAGGAAGCTACCCTGCTATTTTCATGGCAAAACATGAAAATTTGATCTGTATTTTCATGTACGTAATGTTTTGTTATGTTTATGCACAGCTCTTCCCTGTAAGCCCCAGAAATGTGGCGAGGTTTGGGGCTCAAAGGGCTGAGTTAAGCTCCAAAGGGGGTGCTCCTAAGAAAAAAATCTTTCTAATTGAATCGGGATTTGGAAGTGAAGCTGCTAATCGCTCACATGTGTTTGGGGGTATTGCAGCTTTCTGATTCAATTAGAATGTTTTTCCTCCCCCCCCCCCACTTGGAGAGTTGTAGTAAAAAAAACACCAGAGTAATATTTTCCATCCATAAACCAAAGCCATCTCTTCATGTTGCTGTTTTCAAATGATGAACAGCCAGCAAGTACAACAAGCATAGATCAATCAGTAAAGCTTACCAGTTATTTGACGTTAAAGAGACAGACAGGACTAAAGTATCTATTAGTCCAAAGACAGTGAAAGTTGGGAGTCATTGCAAAACAGATATGAGAAGTATGGCTATTTTAGGCTCATTAATAAAAGAGAATGTCAAGCATCTGCAATTTATCATAATAAAATGACTGTCCAAAACATATGAATAATTTAACTACATAACCAGCCTACCCACCACTCCTTGGGCGTCTAATTATTGAGAAATTATCCCATTAACACATATTATTATAAAATTATGTATATTTTATGTTTATCAGCTAAATTGGAAAATAAAATATGCTACCAACAGCTTAGGAAAAAAACATTTAAGCAAAATGCATAAAAATTAACACATCCAAAATTAAAATGTACTTAGAACACCATAAAGTGGTATGAAAAGTTAAACTTTTATAAGTCACTAAATGTAAATTTTCCAGTAGTGCATCCTATGTATGTTCACTTAAAAGCTGAACCTTCTCTACTCTCTGGGTCCTACTCCCATGTAATGTCTTTAGTATTACACTGTAAATATTCCCCACATTTATTTATGTAACAAAGCAAAATATTTGAGAAATAACGTTTAATTGGCCCAAGCAATGAAGAAACAGGCCACCAAATATATTTCTTGGTCTGCAAATACTGAGATCAATATAAACATTGAAAGGTTTAATTTAAAAATGGCCAAAGGAAGCATTACAGAATTTTAAATCTTTTGTTAAATTCCTTTAGCTGCACAGAGCAGAATAGTTTTTCTCATTAACTGGCACTTCTGGTCCCAGTATCTCATTCAGAACCATTAATAGTAGAAACAAGTTTTCATTTATGTACAGTGAATATATAACAGCAAACTAAAAACATGACTGCTTTGAGCAACAGATCTCAACCGTCTCCTCATGGTTTCTAAGAGCTTAAAGAGAGGAAAAGAGATACAGAACAGAGAGTTGAGGCTGTCATTGAACTCAAAAGCAGAGGGAACAAGTGATTCATGTTGGATAGAGTGAGATTCACTTCAGCCCAGACAGACCCCTCCAGCCAAACCTACTTAAGCCAGCATGCACCACTGCAAAAACACCAACAGACAAATCTCTAGTTTAGACATAACTGAGAACTACACAATTAGTTTTCTTCTGACCGGCTGGTTTTCACTAACATTGCCAAGAAAGATTTACAGGACATTGATACAACCTTTGAAGTTCTTAATCTAAATGGGAGAATCATTTGAAAAAAGTTGCTTTCGGGGACCATAACTTGCAGAATCTCTCGCCCTTCAAAAATTAATTTTTCAAACTTCATCTTATATCAGGTAGAGCTTATTGCTTCAACGATGCCAGTACTGTGTACTCTGTCTGGAAACAGCTCTTCAGCTTTAAATGTCTTCCACATGAGGCTGCAGTCTATTAATTTAAAACCAAAAAGTAGGAAAGACAAGGAGGTGAACCTAGTACCACCTCCCGTCTTTGAACACATGACCCCAGATTCAGCAGCTGGTCAGTCAATGTTCAGTAGCAGGTAAGAAAGTTATGAAGCCCACTCAAGAATAAGAGAGGACTAGAAACCTATGAGGAAAGACTGAAGCAACTGGACATGTTTAACCTTGGAGATATGTTAGAACTTTTCAAATACCTAAGGAGCAGGGGCAGGATCTCGTTTCACACATCCCAGACTGCAGGACATATAATAGTGGCCTCAAGCCACAGAAAGCCAGATTTCAGCTGATTATCAGGAAAAAAACATTGTAAATATTAGAGCAGTACAGTAATCCCCGGCCTATCGCAGGACTTAAGGACCTGACCCGAACCGCGATAATTGAAAATTTGCAGATGCTGGGTCTGGTCGGGACTGGAGGACCTATCTGGGCCTCTTACACTTACCTGAGGTGGGTTTCCCAGGCCTATTGGAGGCCACAGAAGTGGTTTCTGGTGATCTGGAAGTGACTTACATTTTTTCGGAAGTCACTTCCGGTTTGCCGGAAACCACTTCTGGGGCCTCTGACAGGCCCAGGAAGCCTGTTGAAGGCCTGTTCGGGGCAGCGCCAGGCCTGGGGTAAGTGCAGGAGGCCTCAAACCGGTGCAAGCAGCTTACCTAGGGAGCCTTGCCTTTCATATACTCCAGTCCTGCGATATACCGGGACCGCAGTATATGACTGCGAAATGGCGGGTGGGCCACTGTACAACAATGAAACCAATTATCACAGTAGGTGGCGGGCACTCCAATGCTGGAAACACTAAAGAGAAAATTGGACCACCATCTGCCAGATCTGTTTTGGTATGGATTACTGCCTTCAGCAGGGAGTTGGACTTGATGGATTTAAATGCCCATTCTGACTCAGCTATTACGTGGGTCTACAATTCTATAATATCTCCATCTCATTTTGATGGCAAAAGCACAATACCTTGGAATGGTTTAAATCACTTCTAATTTCTCTTTGAACTTTGGTTCATGCAAAATCTGGACACAGGCTAGAGATGTGTAGGATGGCTTTGGCTACCTTACAAGTCATTTGGCTTTACTTAAAATTAATGTCTTTGCTAGTTCTAGGTATCTGCAGAGCAAGCAAGTGGCTCATGAAGTGATGTCCACTGACCAAGAATATGATAGTGGTGATACTGTACTAAGTCCAATGGATTCTTAGGGTCTTATCTCATTTCCCACTCACAGGACCGAGCCCCAAATACAGCTCTGTGCAGCATGCTCTGCCTGGTGGGAATTGAGGTGTGGATACCATTCACAGCTTCAGTTTTCCTCTGCAGTCCCAAAAAATAAACCCACAGTGTTTTGGAGGATCCACCATTCTGCGCAGCAGGCACAGAGCAATTGCAGGGGGAGATGTGTGTGTGTGTGTTGTGTCACTACAGTCATGACCAACCCTTTGTGACTCCATGTCCATGGAGTTTTCTCGGCAGGAATACTGGAGTTGAGTGGTTTGCCAGTTCCTACCCCAGGTGCCTATAGGACTGCCACCTGGTATTCCCTGGTGGTCACCCATCCCAGTACTAGCCACTTAGTACTTAGAACTTGCAAAGGTATTTCACTGAAATTAATTTTAAGTAAAGCCAAGTGGATTGTTGTAAGATAGACAAAGCCATTCTAGATACCTCTAGCCTCTGACCAGATTTTGCATGAACTAGCATTTCATCTGTCTGAAGTAGACTTGACCCACGAAAGCTCACATCTCTCTCTCTCTCCTTTCTTCCCCCTCTCTCTTCTTTCCTCCCTACCTCTTTTGTGGCCGTCCCCCTTTGGATTTTGCCTGATATATTTCTTCTTGAAGAAAAGTATCAAGTGTTGTGCTCTTTTAAAAAGCGATCAGCAGCTTCTGTGTAAGGCATGCTCAACCTGACCTACAGTAACATGAGAGGGGAATGCAAAACAAAGCAAGTGGCCATTATGGCACAGGCTGTGATCAAATTGGCGGCATGAGAACCTCTACAGTATACATGAAAAATTGGGGTGGGGTGGGGGGAGGCCTGTATGCACATTCATTCACCGTGTTATCTGTAAAAATGTGAGGGCGCACCACCACCACCACAACTGAAGTGCCAAAGAAGGAGAGAAAGAGAGTGGAAAGAAAATGAGAGATCACACTTGGCATAAATAATGCTATTTGTCCTATTGATCTCAGCATCTCCATCAACCCTAATTACATTCAAATTAGCAACATGAACCTGCTGGCACATTTCCTGTTACAGAATCTGAAATCATTTTTAGAATATATATTAAGAGCAGTTTAGAAAGAGGCTAGAGGCAGGTGCTAAACGATACTCTGTGAAAGAGATTTACATTATCAGAACCCCAAAGCCCCATCAGCATTTATCTCTATGGCTCTAACAGCACTGATATTAGAATTATGTCCCATTTTAAGGAAGTTATTTTTAAAATGTGAGAAAAGTGAAGCCATGAAACAGGAAAGCAGATATCAATCAAGCTATGAACCATTTTATATAATACTTAAAATTAGAGTTGCTGCCAAAAATTGACTTAAAGGGAAAATTACCTCCAATATCTTGATCCTCATAATTCAGAAATCAGCTCTGAAGATTTTGCAAACTGCATTAAAGCTGGCCGTGCTTATGTACCCTCAAACCAGGACTGTTTGAAACTGATGTTGCAGCTACCAAGCCAACAACTTTATTCTGATATTTAAGCCCTTTGCCAACATGCAATGACTTTGCTGTTTGTGACCCATTCTTTTCAACTTCACACAATCAAAAGTTGGGCCTTGTTTTGAAAGCATGGTGACCTGTCTGATGGTTGGATCACAGTAAACATTATCCTGTTTTTGTCTGGCAAAAAGGTGCCAGGTCTTTTGAGCAGCAACTGCTAAGTGTACTATAGGATTGCACCATTAGTTGTGCATTCTTCACATGGCCAATTGTGCTATGCACTAGTGCAGTGGTGGCAAACCTTTGGCCCTCCAGAAGTTTTGGACCACAACTCCCACAGTCCTTTCTCATTGGCGATCTAGGCTCAGAATTCTGGTAGTTGTGGTCCAAAACTTCTGGAGCGCCAAAGGTTCGCTACCACTGCACTAGTGGAAGTGCTCTAGTGGCAGCTCTTCTGCCTCTCAGTGCTGGCACACCTACTGCGACTAGAGATGGGGATGAAACGAAAAAAATGAAACTCTGTTTCGTCATTTTGTTATGTAACAAATTACTTCGTTACATCACAAAATGAAACAAAATTCCATTGTTTCCTCTAGAAATGAAACAATTTGTCCTAGAGGAATCAATGGCAGGGGAGCTCAAGCTCTTCCCTGTAAACCCCTTAAATTTGGAAAGTTTTTAAGGGGGTCAGGGGACTTGAGTCTGCTACCTGGAATTGAACCCCAGGTTGTGAGCACAGCTTTGGCTGCAGTACAGCAGTTTAACCACTGGGCCACGAGGCTCTTCATATGTGTTGGTTATGCCTTGTTTCTTGCCTTATAGGCTTGCACAGACCAACATTGCTACTTCCTCTAAAATTGCAAATTTCTCAGTAATATTGATTTTTGTTTGTATCACAAGATCCAGCCTCTTTAACATAGTAATTTTTGGGACTGCATCCGACGACTTACATTCACCAAGAGAAGGGCAGTAAGGATTTGGTGCTTGCATTCCTCTTCACGGAGCATTCATGAGACTTAGCATGTGGCGAAGAATAAAAACAGTGGTTACTGTGATTTACATTACTATACTTACCATATGCTGGAATACATTAACAATAGAATTCTGATCAGGATTCAAAAGGCTGAGAACCATCAGCTTATAGCTCATGTACACAAAACGACTTAGGAGCCACCGAAATCTGTTTTGGACTACAGCTAGAGGAGACTTTTGTCTCCCCAGTAACATACATAATGGGGAAGTGCCATTTTCAGCTACTGCGGCATGTCAGCTCTGCGACACGACCGAAACCTTTCGCCTCCTGAAACCGAGGGCAATGTGTAATTAAGGGTGTCCCCATTTATGAAATTCCCTACTTTCCCCCCTTTTTCTCATTAGTTTTTCTGCACGACATAAATCCATTGTTAATCGAAACCTATGCAAAAGCCTCTGAATTTTTCTTCTAGAATCAATCTTCCTACCTGGTGAGTTTAATTTCAGATTTCGGTTCTATCATTAAAGATCTGGGGAGAAAAAATGCAGGCTGTTCTTTCATCTGGACCATGTCTAGCATTCATTCTTAGCCGACAACAACAAAAATAGCAGACCTAATTTTATAGCAGAAATGCACTCTAATTAGGATTTGGGATTTTAAAACTCCGGGGCCTATATGCTATAAGAAAAATCTGTTACCTTGTTATTGAGGGTCAGTTGCTTATTTTAGAGAAGTATTTTTAATTTACAGCTTGGGAAAAAAAGCTGCAGTCTTAAGTTGCAGCACTTGGAAACGCTTCACCACTATGAGCATAGTTTTGGCTGCTTCTTTCCCCTCTTCATAAAGGCCTAGTTCAGGCATGTCCAAACTTCGGCCCTCCTGGTGTTTTGGACCACAACTCCCAGAATTCTAAGCTTAAATTGCCAATGGCAAAGGACTGTGGGAGTTGCGGTCCATAACATCTGGAGGGCCAAAGTTTGGACATGCCTGGCCTAGTTTCAGCAAGAGCCTATAGGATGGAGAAGCTGACTTGTATGTTTTCCACTGTCCTACATGTCTAATTTCACATGTAGCACAGGTACAGCTGCCTAGGTGCCCTAAGCACATCCTAGATGCCCTATGCACATTTAGGTGCCCTAAATCTCACCTGATTTCAGAAGCTAAGCAGGGTCGGCCCTGGTTAGTACTTGGATGGGAGACCACCCAAGGGAATACCAGGTGCTGTGGGTGCCCGGAGTAGGAACTGACCGACAAACCACTCTAGTATTCCTGCCAAGAAAACTCCATGGACATGGAGTCACAAAGTGTTGGTCACGACGGTAACGATGCAACACACACAAACACACACATAGCACAGGTACAATACATTGTTTCACTCAGTTCCATTTTTGTGGTCGGTGGCAGGGTGGGTGGTATAGATGGGCTATGTTAATCATTCATCGGTATGATTTCTGATTGCCGTCAAAGGCATGTGCATTACTGACTTGTTTGTTTGGCTCTGAGAAGCAGCTACCTTTGGCCCAAAAACAGAAAGTGCATTGCAGATACAGAGCACAGATAGTTGGCAACGTAATGATAATTGCTGAAGTTGTATGTCAGTTCCCCACAGCCATGTTCTCAAAGAGAGCTCCACTGATCCATTTCCATTAATGGGTCCTGGCAGTATTCCCATTCACCAGGAAATAATGAGTCTTAATAGCCCATTCAAGTCTACGCCACCCCAAAATTACAACAAGGAAAATTCACAAGAACACATTGTCGGTCGAAAAATTGATTCTTCCTGGCTACTCTGGATACCACAAGGACTGCAAGAGCAGCTGTGCATATTAGTGTCTCAGGTGACAAATTCCAAAATTCCCCAGGATGATTGCAGTGGACTAAAAACACAAATATGGAGAAGCTGTAATAATTGCTTTAAAAAAAATACAAGCACGCATTGCATGCATATACAGTGGAACCTCTACTTTCAAGTTTATTCCGTTCCGATTGCATGCTCATAAGTCAAACAACTCATAAGTAGAGCAGCCGTCGCTAAAAAATCAAAACATAAATAACAAATCCAAAAATAAAAAAATAAAAAAAGAATTGTAAGCAAAGCAGACCACATCTAAAATTTGTAAGGCAGCAGTTAAAACACTAATGGTTTTCTTGAATTGCTCGTAAGTAGAGTTACCATTGTATAAATGATTAAAACAAAAGTTCACACTTTTGTTTTGTTTTTTTAAACCACAAAGACGTGAATTTCACTCAGAAAAACCTGAGGGCAAACTCACAATTTCTTGTAAACATAAGGTGAAATGCACTGGTCTTTCTGTTCTTATGTAAGCATGAAAATGCTTATTATTTCATCATTTATATAATTCAGTTGGGTTTTGTTACCCCACCTTTTTCCTTAAAAAGGACCCAAAGCCGCTCAACATGTTCAGTGACAACATTTAAAGCAAAACAAACAAACAAACAAAAAGCCAGGAAATATACACATACAATAAAGGATCAAACAAAGACAGTGTATAAGATGGGAAACATAAGCAACATCAAAATACACTCAATGCAGTAAAGCCCCAAAATCAATTTAATAACCCCACTCAGGCAGCAAATAATTGCTTGCTTGAAGAGAAAAGTCTTCCCCTGCTTGCAGAAAGACAGCACACTCGACACACTTTTAATATCGGTATAGGATGGCTGGCCCCATTGTATGCCAATATTAAAACTATGGCAATGTTTAAACAGGGAAACAAATGCCAGGCTAAAAATAGTAAACAAAATCAACACCCAAATCAGATTGAAAGCAACATGGCACAGTGCTCTGTTTTAAAAACACTCCCAGATGTCTTGTTAAGAGTTGACAATCCCACCTCCCAACCCAACATTTCATGAAAGGAAACAAACATCTGAATGCCACTGTCTCATCCCAGGGGTGGGAGGCAACTCTGACCTGCAGCCGGTTACTTGCTCTCTCACCTCAAAGCTGCTCTTGGGGGACCGTTATGTATTACGCAGCTGTCTCTTTTCTCTAGAGCAAAAAAGCAAAGTGGTCTGCTTCTATACCGCCCCATGGTGCTTCCAGCACTCTCTTGGCGGTTTGCAATTTAATTATACAGGCTACACATTGCCCTTCCAGCAATCTGAGTACTCATTTTACCAACCTCGGAAGGATGGAAGGTTGAGTCAACCATGAGCTGGCTACCTGGGATTGAACCCCAGGTCGTGAGCACAGTTTTGCCTGGAGTACAGGCATTTGACCACTGCACCACGGGGCTCTACCCCCTCCTCTCCCTGACCCTTTCTCTTCACCCCCATTCCCTGTGATAGCTTTAGCTGTGCAGGCATGTCCAAATTTCGTCGCTCCTGATGTTTGGGACCAGAACTCCCAGAATTCTAAGCTTAGATTGCCAATGATAAAGGGCTATGGGAGTTGTGGTCCAAAACATCTGGAGGGCTGAAGTTTGGACCTGCCTGCTAGCGTCTTTCAAACCTTTCATCTTTCCTCAATATCATCTCACAAAATCTCCTGGACCAGCTCATCAGAGCCCAAAAAGGCCAAAACCCCAAGCATCTGCAAGGAAGCAACTCCGAGCGATGCAATATTGTGGTGTTCTGAGTCCCTGTTTCCATAACCAAAGGGACAGCCATTGTAGACTGAATGCAAGAGATTTCCTTTGCAACATCTGATGCTCATAAAATACCACCATCTTTAACAACATCCTGACTTGAGCAGATGAGAAAGATAAAATCTTCAAAAGTTGTGATGAGCTGCTCCAAACTGCACCAAGACATAATTTTAAAGGCTCATCATGGATTTTCCTTTCCCCTCCTCTCCTCCTCCTTTCTTTCCTGCTATTCATCTCAACTAAAGAGGCCATTCCGGTGTGAGATGGATTGACTGATGATGATGTGCTATCAAATCTAGTAAGATTTATGGCCACCCTGCCAGGAATTTCTACACACTTACAATGCTCAGCATCAGCAGTTGTCTTTACCCAGGTTCCTTCTATCAGAACTCTTGGACCGTGCAGCTTGCCCCAGGTCAAGAGAAGTGGTAAGGCATGCAAACCCATCAGCCACACATGCTCTGAGGGACCTTGGCAGTTCCCTCACCTGACGATGATTTGAGTTTTCAGTGCTTAGGTCCACAACCAGGAGCTTCAAGCCACTGACCTACACCACCTCAATGAATGGCTGGATGACTGATATTCTCTAACAGAGAATTATCGTGTAAATAAGAATTTCTACCAGGATGAGGTGGGCCATTGCAATTCACTGAGAAGGAAGCCCTATTTTGTATGCTCTCTAATGGGGGACCTGGGAGAGACTAAAGGTGTTTATACATGACCCCTAAACTCTGCCGCAAATGGCTGCAAGCTCCGGAGCTTAAAAATGTTTCCTCACCAGCTCCGGAGTTTGCAGACAATTTAGGGCGATCCCACCCACCTAAGCGCGTCCCAGCGCACCTTTCAGGTACCTGCTCTTGGAGGGTGAAAGATCTTGATCCGGATCTGTTGGGCTCTCCTTGCTTCTTTTTGTTGTTGTTTTTTGCCTCCCGCCCCTTTAAGAGCAGGAATTTAGGGGTCGTGTAAAAAAGCCCTGCAGGAATCATGACGCTACGGGGCTGGAAGCAGCTTCCACCGGCACAGAGGTAAGGCTGCGTTCTTTTGTTCCTTTTTTTCTCTCCGGAGGGGGTGGGGACGCAGCAACAGCAACAACCCCCAAGATCTCTGGTCCGAATTTAAGGGACCAGCGGATCTTAGGGGTTGTGTAAAAAGGCCCTAAGTTCCTTAAAGATGAGGACATGACTGATGGCAGAATACTTGACACCAGGACTCTCTCTCCCTCAAGAGCCAGCGGTCATGGATTGGGCATCCCAGAAGCTATAGTCCCAAAGTATAATTTCTCTAGTTCTGTGGTGACTCCAGAAGATAACCTTTCAGCCTGGACAAGTTTGGCAAAGGTAGCATCTTCATAGATACATCGATCCGTAGATCCATCAGTCCATTGATCCATCCATTGATCCATCCATCCATCCATCTAACACCGACTTAATACAAAGCACTCTTTAAGTGATTTGCAGTACTACATTGTAACAGCGATCTAATTGCCCAAGATTAAATACCCTAAAACAAGCAAAGAAGACACACGCCCAAAATGGCGGCAAGATCAATAACACATATAAAATAGCTTGAGAGAATGCACTTTTGAATGTCTCTTGAATCAGGATAATCTTTAGTAGCCTCTTAAAGTATGAGAGGAATGGGGGTTGATGTACTTCAACCAGGGGCCTATTCCATAAGGATGGAGCCACATGATTTCTGGTGACAGTTTTGTTATGTCAACCTGGAGAAGTAGAACCTGAAACAAACCGGTGGTCCTGGATGATGTTTTGAGGGAGAGATGCTCTGATGTATAGCAGGGCTCTGAACCATTATGGATAAGTTAGATAAACTGGCAAAAGGGGAATGGGTTAGTAGAGATGGCCACAAGACTAAATGAATATAAAAGGGGCTATAAATATGGGAGGACTTTGCCCCCAAATGGAGAGAATTCCATTTCTGGGAGTGGGGGAAAACAAAACTCAACTTTAGTGCCAATACTAGTTCGGATTATTTTCCTGCAAATCTTACCTTTAATATGGCTGGTGCTCAGTAAAATGTTTTTTTCTTTTAAAAACCTGTACCCATCAAAAATGAGTACAGTATGCTTAATACAGACCGGCCATGGCTTAGTACAATAATGGCAAACCTTTTCGAGAACAAGTGCCCAAACTGCGTTTGAAAACCCACTATTTTTTTTTTCGCAAAGTGCCAATACAGCAATTTAACCTGAAAGCAGGTGGCTGTGAAGGGGCAATGTCAGGTGCCCACAGAAAGGGCTCAGAGTGCCACTTTTGGCACCCATGCCATAAGTTCGCCAACACTGGCGTAGTAGATCCAACAGCAAACGTAACGAGCCGTACTAAAGGAAGACAACAACTTGCAGTTAAGCTAGAACAGAGCTAAGACTTTACTAAGTGCGTGGCTAAGGTTGTATATTTTCATGTTTGCACAGGCAAAAAATGTCATTTGTGCTCAATGATACAACATTCATTCATTAGATTTTAAGGGGACAGGGAAAAAAAATATAAACAAGACATTTCTTCTTGTAAGTCCAAACTGGAAATCTATGGCATATTCTCATAAAAAATTAGAAGCTGTCAAGTCTTTGTTGAGATCAAAATGAATATCTGTGTCCAGAAAACATCCTCCAAGTTAATAAGGCATTTAGTCCCAACAACTGAGCAGACTCACAAAATCAGTGGGATCCCCATAAATTTTGATTTGCCACTCAGCTGTTGATTCAGTGAATCTACTTTACTTGGGAATAGCAATTGGATTTATGTGTATAAATCTTACAGCATCTGGACTCATAAATAGCTGCAGTTGTCATTTTGCAACTGTTTAGCTATGGTGGCTCAAATCCAATAGTAGGTCATTACTCACTCAGATAGGTCCCTTGAATCAACAGGGATTTAACAAGTGAACTCCTCTGTAAGTTCAACTGTTTCAGTGTGTCTATTCTAATGGCAACTTACCACTGGCTTTCAGTCAGAGTGTTTATTCTAGACTATTGTATTTCCCAGACCCTTTATAATCGATGTACCATTTCACCCTGGTTCCTCAAATCAAAATTAGAAATACACTATGCCTTAAATATCTCAAAAAGTTGACAATTTGAACCAAAGTATGCATAACATAATACAGGATATGTATAATCTTCAAATTTCGACAGATTTATTTTTTCCCTGCATAGCAGGGGCTCTCAACCTTGGGCCCCCAGATATTCATGGATATCTCCTCCAACTCTCAAAAATCCTGACGAGCATGGCTAGTATTTAAGGCTTCTGGAAATTTTACTCCATATGGAGAACTGTGGCTGGGGACCCCTGCACAGGAAACAGGGTGATAGACTAGCTGCTCCCTCTTATAACTCGTGTGTGTGTGTGTGTGTGTGTGTGTGTGTGTGTGTGTGTGTGTGTG
>JAHTLZ010000045.1:1215099-1247622 GCA_023846285.1 Phrynocephalus versicolor
TGTGTGTGTGTGTGTGTGTGTGTGTGTGTGTGTGTGTGTGTGTGTGTGTGTGTGTGTGTGTTTAGAAAGACATGGGCTGACTTTTAAAAGGGATAAATATATTCATCTGTTCATCGAAGGAACCGGTGAATATGAAGGGACAAATGAATCAGTGGTGTTCATTGAAAACAGATTCTGTGCATGTGCCTGTACAAATATTGCAAACTATGCTCTTACAGCTCTGTGTGTGTGTGTGTGTGTGTGTGTGTGTGTGATTACAGTTGTGACCGACTCATTGTGACCCAATGCCTATGGATTTTTCTTGGCAGGAATACTGGAGTGGTTTGCCAGTTCCTACTCCAAGTGTCTACAGCACCTGGTATTCCCAGGTGGTCTCCCATCCAAGTACTAACCAGGGTCGACCCTGCTTAACTTCTGGAATCAGGCGAGATTGGATGTGCTTAGGGCATCTAGGCAGCTTATAACTCATAAACAGTTACTAATGCCAGTTGATAGCCAGTTGTGGTTCAGGTCAGTTTTGTATTGTACACTTGAGGGAAGCAACCGTGCCTTGTGGCTCCCATTCCCAAATCCCATTGCCTGTAGCTCGGCCTCTGCCACTCCCATTTGAGCACCGGGCCAGGAGGGACCTGGTCTGTTTATTTTTATTGACATGGGCTTTTACTACTACTGCCTAGTGACACAGCCCTAAGTGCATTCAAAGATGAGCGATATTTATGTAGTACAAAATCACAGAGTCTGCTTATAGCATTTTTGGGGGGTTCTAATTAATAAAGGAGTTTTTAATGGGGGAAAAAGCCAGTTGATAGCTGATTATGCTATGCTTCTCACCAACTGTTGGTAGGACTCATATAAGAAGTGACTCCCTGAAGTAGGTGAACCTGGGACCTCAAAAATCATCTGGAGAAGAATAAAAGTTTGGGAAGGTATTACTTGGGAGAAAACTTGGAGAATACCATGAGAAGTCAAAAGACTATTACAATACTTCAATATAAAATACAGGTGTCATATAAATGCTTACAAGTTTTGCTTTATGGTCCTTTGGTCTCTGCTATTGTTTTCATGTTTGCATGAGATTTTTGTCTTCAGTTACACGTTTCCAATGAGTGACCTATAAATATCACTGAAAGCAATAAAAATCCCAAATGAATTACTGTACTTGCTTTGTGCAGAAGAGAAACATTCTAAATCCAGTAATTCTCCTTATCCTTGCCTGTCAGGTCACTTATACAGTATGGTGAAAACAACATTCAAGGATGCTGTTAAAAAGGAAGCAAACGTACAGCAGTCATTTCCCTTGGCACCTGAGATAGGCAAATTGCAAGAGGCCCCTAGCAGTGAAGTAATGAAAGCATACCTTGATGAACCTTGGAAATGATTGCTTCCAAATGATTACACTGAGCAAGTTAAATGCCCATAAGGGTATCATTAGGTTATCACATCTGAAGCAAGAAGAAGCAGGCCAGCCATCTGTTGAATCTGATGCCAGGGTCTCCTAGCAGCAGAATCCGAGTAGGCTTACAGAAAAGAAAGAAGAACAAACACAGGATGATATTGCCACCATGCCACCCGTCCTGAACACTCCCCGCTCGTCCGATTTCAGAAATTAAGCAGGGTTTGTGATCTCTGGCTATTACTATTATTTGCTGTCAAGTCACTTATGACATGTTGGTCCTATGAGTCCGTGAGCTCCAGAAAGTCCTAACAGCCCCTGCTTAGGTCTTCCAAAGACAGGACCATGGATCTCTCTACCTTATATTTGATTTCCTTCTTTGCTGCCTTCCATTTTCCTGCATTCCCAAATCTTCTGAGAGGGTGGGAAAGAATCGTGCCCAGAGTTCTGAAGAGCTGATTGCATTCGGACTTCACATAAATAGACATGTTGGACCAATGAAGTGACTCAATGTGAAGTTGAGTTCTAGAGCCTGGCGTTTATCTCTCCCAGGGCAGATGAAAGGAGCAAAGGCAAGCATACGGACTGGGCTGAAGGTCTTCCTGTAGCCAAGGCATATTATTAGCAGGTAGAGGACACAATGAGGTGTAAACACTAAGGAGGGCAGCATTCATTGCCTAACACCTGGAGTATGATCTATTTATAGCATGGAGATGCAGAATGGAATCCAACAATTTCAGCTGCTAGGGACAGTTCCTTTGTAGATGGCTGAGAGGGGAGAAGCAGAAGCAGGGATTCCTTTTCGGGGTATAAGAAAGGCTATATTTCTGTAGGGGCTGCTGGGCACTTGATGCCTACTTCTAATTAAACAACCTCAGGCAAAATTAGATACGTTGAACCTTGGCTGCCCCATTGATTAAAACGATCTGGCCATTTAAATGGTAGGCCTGACCTAGGTGTTTGCTGTCAATGAATGGCTTGTGTACGCTTAGAGTTCGTTTGAAGATAAGCGGGATATAAATGCAAAAATAAATAAAATAAATAAATAAGATCCTGAGAGATACTGGCTGACTTTATTTATTTACTCCCTCTGGAGGTCAGGACTGCCCTGTCCTTGTCGTCTTTCTACAAGCAGGCAAAGACCTTTCTTTCCAGACAAGACTACCTGTTATCTTAGATGGATTGTCATGCATTATTATCTCTTAGACTGAATTCATTCTCCTACTAGCACCTGTGTTTTCCATTTTTAATTTTCCATCTCACATAATGGATGTTTTATTTACATTGTTTGCTTATTGTGGTTAGCTTCTCTAATGATGTATGGTGCCTCTTAAATTGCATTGTTCTTTAACTTGAATACTATGCTAAATATTCTGGATTGTATATTGTCCTTCAGTACTGTAAGCTGCTTTGGCTTCTTTGCCATGGAAAAAGGTAGGGTAAAAATAAACAAATAAGTAACAATTAAATAAACTAAACAAATAAATCTCTCTCTCTTTCTCTCTCTTTCTCTCTCTCTTTCTCTCTCTCTTTCTCTCTCTCTCTCTCTTTCTCTCTCCATTCATTCATTCATTCATTCCAATTTTATGCTACCCAATTAGTAGGAGGCACTACGCTGGATGGTTGACAAATATGAATCAAATAAACCCATAAAACAGTAGGGAAGTAATAATAAAGAAAAAACAGCAGCAGCAGCAGAATCAGTAAAACAGCATCAACTCAGATTTCAGCTCCTATTTCTGTCATGGGAGCCCATGAGATGAACTCCCATTCCATGTCTTTTTCAAACATCACAAGGCCAACGTTGGAGAACGTTAGTTGCCAGAATCTGATATGAGCAGCGATGGCAAATTCCCTTTGGCAATAATTTGCCCACAAGGAGTATTTTCAGAACACATGGTTTCCATTCTGAGCCACTGTGAGTGGAAGAGTTTTAAAGGATGTGATGTACTTGTGTTGCTAGTCTGTCGGGGTCAAACCAGTTACATACCTTGTTCACAAAGTTGTATATTTACACTAGCATTGATTTTCACACAGCAAACAATATTGCTAGGAACAATCTTGCTCTGCCCCATTCGTAACTAACATAATTAATTGTGTACCATCAAGTCAATTCAAACACAGGATGACTCCTTCAAGAATTTACTAGGTAAAAGGTAGTCAGAAGTGGTTTTTCCCATTCCCTGTTCATCCTGGGACTGGGCAACTTTATCCAAGGCCATACAGACTGGCTCTTCTCCCTGGAGACATAGTGGGGAATTGAACCCCCCCCCCCCAACCTCTTGCTGCACTGCCAGGCACTTAATTCCTGGAGCTATCCAGCAGGCTCCCATTCACAATTTCTGATAAGTAAATGTTGTTGAGTCCCAAGGTTGAACACAGCGAGGATAATCTGAAAAGGATCTTGGGGGTTTTGGAAAACCACAAGCTGTTACTTGTGGTCCATTGTAGGATGGTGGCAGAATTCTTTCTCTTGGTGCTTTCGTTCACCAAGAGAAAGAACACTAATTTTGCACAGATCCAGTTTGTGCAAATTAGAGAGAACATGTCAAGGGAGGAAAAAATACCAGTCTTACTCTCTATTAGATTCTGAGGAATCTCACAATTTCTCTTTCAAATGTCTTGTAGAGCATCAAGGCAGCTCAAATTAATTTATATAAAGAATTTAGTGGGTGTCTTTTCACATTCCTTTGTTAGAACTGCAGCCTCAGACTGCAGACTTAGCTTAAGCTATTTGTCCCGGAAGACAGAGAGGTATAGAGTGTTGGAACTTCCAATTTTTATGAAAAGGAAATGCTTATAGCAACAAACAAGCCTACTCCAAAGTATTTGCCTGGGGGTCAAATCCTTAGGTAAGCCTGAGTATATGCACATAATCAATGCCAGTGAAATGAAATAAATTGGACTGGAGAGAAAAACGAGAAGATAAAAGAACAGTTCATTGTGAGTATCCTCAAGATATGCTCTGTGAGGCGTCATAAATCTGCAACTCGCTCTAAGAGCCAATTGCTTCAGACATATCGAAGCTAATCTATGACTCCTCAACATAGTACATTATTGACTGATTTATGAACAAGGACACCTTTCCGTGCTTCTTTTTCTGTCCTCCTTTCTTTTTTCTCTCTCTCCCTGCCTGACATCAGCACAGGCTTTCAAATGAGTCCTTTCAAGTGTTTCTCAAAACTTCACAGCTGAGTTCTGACAAAAGGAAGAACCGTGATTAATTGCTGTTTGCAGCCTTGCATGAGCAAATAGTCATTTTCAATCAGTAGGAATCCCACCACCCCTGCTTCTCTTCCTTTTGCAAAATACACCATCCTACCTTCTCTTCTGCGACCTACCAAATTAAGCCACCAATTTTAATATCACTCCATACGAGATCAGATTAGGGGGAGCCAAGGCCTCTCCATTGAATATTCAGGCACTGAACTTGCCGACGAAATGCCATAAATCATGGTTGTCAGAGCTTTCAAAGGAATCAGTCTATGCCATTGCCTTGTCTATTATTTAGAAAGCACCGGTCTTGAACAATGTATTTCTATGTGCTGCCTGTGGCTGATTTACAGCACACCCAGTTGTCCTTCCTTCCCTCCCTCTCAATCTTTTTAATCTCAGCTTCTTTGGCTGAAAATAAAAAAAAGAGGAACATAATTATGGATTTTCATTTTAACTTTGAAACCGGTGACTTTTATTTTGATTGCCTCATAATTACAGGGCTCATGTCGATTTAGCGTCCATTTGGGTTCCTCCGCGGTGATGTCTCCCCGTGTTGGATTGGCAAGTAATGAACCATGTGAATTTAGAGGTGACGAACTATTGCTTTCCAGACGCATAACTCACCGTGAAATTGCATAGCCTTTAGTTAAGGCCCCTTTGCTTACTCTTAAATACTTCTTGGCACATCTACCGGAGACTCTCTAATGAAATGGCAGCATTACGCTGGAGTATCTGATGCTCACTAATGAGAAAGATTTTTACACAGAAGAACAAGATGTAAAAGAAGATGTGAAAGGCAGGTTCATCTATCTCTCTGCTAGAATGGTTCCTTGGTATTTCACAGTTATGGTGCAATGCGATGATGATACACTCAGACATAATCTTACATACCTGGTCAAGGATCATTCGTATCAGTAAATTATCCATGACCTACATTTTCCACAAGGAGATGATGCAGGCAAAGTGTTTGCCTGGAACTGACGCGTTATAGGATGCATTGCGCTTTTTCTGTGGCAGACACACAGTCAAATTTAAAATGTATGAGATAATGTATTATTTAGAGTAATCCAGCTCGGGACAAAAAGAGAGAGAGAGATGTATATTTATCTATCTGTCAACTAGTTAAAGGATTTACATATCTGTTGCATCTGATCTGTTGCTATAATTGCACAAAAGCAGCCCCATCCTTCGGATGCTTGATGAATTAATTTGAACTGCATTTTTAAGTGAACCCAACCTAATTCTTGTTTCCCAAATGAGTTTTTGCATTGGAACAGTGTTGCTCTATACAAGTTTTTGGATTCTTTTCAATTCTGTGTAGTTCAAAAGGGACACAAATAGGCACAGAAATGTGTCCTTGAGGGGAAATAGCATAAATAATTTCAAATGGGCACATAATGCATGCTTATGCAACAGTATCCTGGCTTAAATCCTATTGCTCTCTAATGCAGGTGGAAGCCAAAGCAGAAGGCAAAGGGCACAACATTAAGTTGCATTTAGCCGGCAATTAACAAGTCCCTGCTGGGATTGTACCAGGCCAGTGGGCGTAGATGCCAAAAAAAAAAAAAAAATACCTGCGGAGATTCATTAATTGCCACCTTGAAGAAACTGAATGTTTGCCTGGTGCATGAGTAACAAAACAACAGAACTGCAAAGAGAAAACATAAGAAACTAATGTCCTAGAATGAAGTTTTGGGCTCTTTTTAGGAGAAAGGTGAGGTAAAAATATTTTAAATATATAAATTTTACCTTAGCATTCAAAGGCCCACACAAGAACACAGGCATTTATCTGTGCTGCACATACTTGCATAGTAATGTAAGTAATACCATTTATAAGCCATGTAAGTAATAATAAGTAGAAGAAAGAAATCTTAAAAATGTGAAACCAGTATGCTACGATGATACATGTTGCTTGCTTCTCACTGCATCTCGACCAAATACTAAACAGAGTGGCTGCACTGGAATATACATAACCCGGTGCCCTACTTCAGAGGCCTTCCCCACTGCCTTAGCAGTTGGAGTGTGCAAGAGAAAGAGCTTGGACTTCATTGATTTAGGCTGAATATTTAGACTGAATACCTGGGGAGGGGAGAAGTATCAACATTTAGAGCCAATGTGGCAATAGAGCCAACTACCTGAGGAGGTGGTGATTTCTCCAACACTGGAGGCATTTAAGAAAAATTAGACAATGATCTGTCTGATATACTTTGATTTGGGTTCCTCCCCTGAGAAGGTGGTTAGATTTGATGGTCTTATAGGCCCCTTCCAATTCTATAGTTAAATGATTCTGTGATGAGCTATCAGACTCCTCTTTTGAAACCAGCTTAGCATCTTCCTGATAAGGTGCTGACATTTCTTTCTACCTGTAGCCCCTTTTAATTGTGTTTTGGCCTTCCTAACCCCACAAATGTTGGATTTAATGTAAAAATCTGTGAGAGGTCCCATTATTTCCTTTATTTTTTGTTTCAACCTATAGATGTAATGGAGACACACAAATAGCCCAGGCTCAGATAGTCTTTGGACAGTGACCTAAATAAGGGTCATTTTACAGGAGTGGGGAAACCTTCTGCATTCCAGATGTTTTGGACTGCAACTCCCATTATTCCAAGCCTATATTGTGAATGATAAAGGGTGGTGGGAATTGTGGTCCAAAACATCTTTACGACTGAAGGTTCGCCATCCCTGTTTTAGAGGTACTACAGAATTCTTTGCAACTATGGAGAGTCTGTGGAAGCTCCCAGTCAATAACTGGATACATAATGATGGTATGTGCTTTTCCTTGCCTGTGTGCAGCTTTCAGCTGTGTGACTTCAAATTTAATGGAGAACCAGCACCTCTGTTGTGCACTTAAATTGCCGAGACCTGTGACAAAAGGATTTCCAGAATAATTTGTTAGAGATGGGCAGGACACAAAAAAAGAAACACAGTTTCATCATTTTGTTACATAACAAATAATTTCATTGTGAAATGAAACAGTGGGACACATTTCGTTATGAAATGAAACGAAACACCATTTTTTCCTCTAGAAATGAAATTATTTGTTCTAGAGGAACCAAATTTGGAGGGTAGCTTCTTTGGACTCCTTCCTTTAAGCTCCCAAATTTGGAGAAGATTGAGGTTTAGGGGGCTGAGTTATTAAACTCCAAAGAGGTTCCCAAAAAGAAAGTCATTTGTTATTATTAAAGGAAGTGATTAATTGCTCCCCTGCAAGGATTTTTTCCTGTTAAAAAAAAAAAAAACTTTGGAATTTAATAACTCAGTCCCCTGAACCCCAAACCTCTCCAAATTTGGAGGGCTTAATGGGAAGAGTCCAAAGAAGTTACCCCCCCCCCAAAAAAATTGGGGGGGCTAGGACCCAGGGGAGCCATTATATAGTGCAATGAATCTTTTTTTTTCATTCCAAAAATTTGTTAGTAAGGAAACAAAATAAAATGGAGGCATGAAACAAAACAAAACACTATATTTTCATTTCATGCCTATCTCCAGAATTTATTTATTTAAAATATTTTACCCAACCTTTCTCCTTGGAAAGGACACAGAGTGGCTTATAACACTGAAGGACAATATACAAAGTTGGTTCCGAGACGATAAAGAATGGCTGCAAGAAGGTGGAAGCTGTCTTCTATAACATTGCTGATCGCTGAGTAACCTATTTTCAAATTTCCTTCATAAACCGTCTTGTTAGCTGCAAAGTTTGCAGTGCAAACTTGCAAATGTGCTGTTCCCCCAAGACTTACCCATGTTCTGCAATCTTCCCAGAAGTTTTATAAGCACAGAAGTGTTACCATTCCTATTGAGAGTGTGGGGTTCCTTATTTGCTTAAAGGGAGGGAAAAACCTAGTTAATTCTCTGCTGTTGTTTCTCTTCCATTTGCTCTCTCTCACACACGCATGCCTTGAGGTCTTTAGAGTTTCCCTGAATATCATCTTTCTTACAAAAGCCTAGAATAGAAAAAGCACTTGCTGAAAGTATGTATAACTGTTGAAGTGGCAGGTGCAAATGTGATGCACACAACTTTACTTGAGCTTGGGAAATACAGATCGGCTTTGGTGGACAACGCAACATTTCTTTTGTTTGCAGATGTTACTGGCTAAACAAGACCAAGAGCATAGTTACAAACTAAATTGTTTTTTCTCACTGAACATGACTCAACAAGGAATTTCCTCAACACAAGACTGTTTCCTTCCTGGCTATAGACAGAGAGAAAACCAAATATGTCCCCCCCCCCACACACACACAATTTATCCCCAACCCCAACCCTCTCTTATCAGGCTTTCTGTAATCCAGGGGTGTCCAAACTTTGGCCCTCCAGATGTTTTGGACCACAACTCTCACAGTCCTTTTTCATTGGCAATATAGGCTTGGAATTCTGGGAGTTGTGGTCCAAAACATCTGGAGGGCCGAACTTTGGACACCCCTGCTGTAATCTCTGCAAGCTGTCACTACATGAGACCATGCCCCCCCCTTTTTTTGGAAATGCAGAATCCACACAGAGCAAGTGCTAAACAAATGCCTGGTTGTTTTAAAAGATGTGAACAAACCCATTCAACCACTAACAACTCGTCTAATCCTTAAAAGACCATGCAACGACCCAGCAGTCACCGTCACCTTTGCAACTTGTGTTATTTGCATTAACGTGTCATTGTTAAGATTTGCTCAATCTTGTTAAGAGTGCCACAAAATAGCTAACTCTCCCGGGCTGGGTGGGTGGGTGGCTGGATAGGAGAATAATTCCGAAGTTCATCTTCCCCACATATGATGATCAGACAATCAAAGATTTACCTAAAATACTTAAAATGCTATAAGTAGCCCACTTTTCTTTGCTCTGTAGTCAGTATAATTCAACTAAATGCAGCTGGGGGCCCAGACTATTCAATGTTCCTTTGTGTTTCTACTCTCATTCTCTTTGCCCATTTGATGTGTAATTTGGACATGAAGATATAACAACATCCATTTAGAATTAAGAATATTTGGGGGACAATTAGAAACCTTGGCCCTTGGGCCAAATGGCATAAGAACATAAGAATATAAGAATATAAGAAGAGCCATGCTGGATCAGGCCAAAGGCCCATCTAATCCAGCTTCCTGTATCTCACAGTGGCCCCACTAAATGTGTCCGGGAGCGCACAAGACTAGATATTGGTCTCCTGATACTATCAAGTATCCTGCCACTATCAAGAACACCCCTGAGAAAAGACCAATAGAGTCTGAGCTGAATAAACGTATAGGTAAAGCAGCAACTATGTTTTCCAGACTAACAAAGAGAGTATGGCTCAATAAGAAGCTGACTGAACATACAAAGATACAGGTCTATAAAGCTTGCATACTGATCACACTTTTGTATTGCAGCGAGTCTTGGACCATCCATGCCCCACAGGAAAGAAAGCTTAATACCTTCCATATGCGTTGTCTTAGGCGAGTATTCAACATTACCTGGCATGACAAAGTTCCAAATAGCATAGTCCTGAATCGAGCTGGAATCAGGAGCATGTACACTTTATTGAAACAGCGACGCCTACGCTGGCTTGGACATGTTGTGAGAATGCATGACGGTCGGCTCCCAAAAGATCTTCTATATGGAGAACTAATGCAGGGAAAGCATCCCAGAGGAGACCACAGCTGCGGTATAAGGATATCTGTAAGAGGGACCTGAAGGCTTTGGGAATGGACCTCAACAGTTGGGAAACCCTGACCTCCGATCGCACTGTCTGCAGGCAAGAGATACAGCATGGTCTACATAAATTTGAAGCGGCATTTGTCCAACAGGCAGAGGAAAAGAGGCAGGCACGAAAAGAACGAAACTCGAGGACCGGGCAAGAAACATAATACATCTGCCCCCAGTGCGGTAGAGACTGCCATTCCTGAATTGGTCTATTTAGTCACACTAGGTGTTGTTTTTAGGATCTCTACTCCAGGCATGATACCATCGTCTTTCGACACTGAAGGATGCCAATGAATTATACCACTCCCTTGCATCTGGTCCTGGAAGTACCCCAGTTTTAATCCTGGAGGTTACACATCCCCATCATGGTTTGTAACCTGTGATGGACTTTTCCTCCAGGAATCTGTCCAATCCCCTTTTGAAGGCATCCAGGCCAGATGCCTGGCTCATCATCTACCAGCCACCTAGCCCTTGGAGCATTGGCACAAGCTCTCACCAAAGAAACAGAAGCACAATGCAGGACTTCCAAAAGGAAAATGGCATGAAATGGAGGAAGCTGAAGCTTGCTCCATCACTCACAAACATTCATCAGAGCTGAAGCTCTGCTCTGGCGCTCAGCCGTTCTTTGAAATGCCTCCCTTTGCTGAACAGCGGAAAACCCATTAGAACATAAACTGTATCCTCATATGCATTCCATAACTGTCAATAGACTCAAGATACATTTGTCTGTTCCCCTTCTCATCCCCACTCAAACAACAACAACAACAACAACAACAACAAAACCACCCTTCACTGACAATAAGGTTGGTAAAGGAATGGGGGGGAAGTTTAGATCACCACGATCTTTTTTTTAAGTCTAAAAGAAGTGGGGAAGAGGTTACTTTTAGATTTTGTTGAAATACCGTGAGGTGCTAATTTAATAGGTAGATATGCTGTGAAAGTGAGCACAACCTCTGAGTTAATAGGTGATAAAATACTGTGTTAGGAACATCAGTGTCTTCTGCTCTCAGGGACATGTTTGATAGTGATAATTAGTTTAAAAATATACCTCCGTGAGGCTGGGATGTAACAGTGAGCTTGGGAGACATAAAACTGAGTTCTTCAGAACATCTGTGAAACTGGAGTGGAGCCATAGCTTAGCTACAGCTTCTGTCTGATCTCTTAAGTGCCTGCCAGTTAATTCTACATCTGGTCCACATGTTGGCAAACATAAAGAACTTTTTTTAAAAATCTAACATAATGTCAAGTGGTTGAGTGGTTGAGGAGAGCAGAGAATGAGCGAGTATTGCTATCTTTAAATACTCAAATCACTTTTTCTTTCTCTCTCTCTCTCTCTCTCTCTCTCTCTCTCTCTTTCTTTGGTTGAACATCGTAGGGCCAACAAACTGACAACCCAGTTGGTATTTTTCAAGGAAAACATCAGTGGTTCTTGGACTTCAACAAACCATGACAACCCACCATTTTCCTGATTCATGCCCATCTCTATGTATGGCCTTATTTTTTTTTTAAATAAAGCTTCCTCTAGTTATGAAATGGGTAAAACGGTTCAGTCACAAACTAACTGAACCTCCTGAACTATAATTCTCTCTTATTAGACCACTCCTTGTATGTTAGTCAGTTTACCTCAACTAGCACTTATTGACTCAACACATGAGCACAGAGATTCTGGTATGGAAAAATAATATTATTTTCTATTTGTTTACAATTGTTCTTGAATAAAAGCAAACATGTGTGAAATGTTAATTTGTTACATCATGAATGTAACCGGTTAAGTTGCTTTACTATTGACTAAACAATTGTTTAATAGAGATGAGTATGAAATAAACTACAAAAACCAAAACAAAAAACCAAAACTGGGCTTGTTATAGTTTATTTCACAATCCATTTCAGGGATAAGATAAGATAAATCTTTATTAATCCCACATCAGGTAAATTTACTTGTTACACAGCTCTGAATATAAAGAAAAAGTAAAGAAGGGTAGGTGCACAAAAAGTGTAAAGTGAGAAAGAAAAAATAGATAATAGAGATTGAAATAAAATTTTAAAAAAATCCAATAGACTATAATATATAGTGTATGTTTATAATATAGTGTATCTTTATATATACACTATAAATTTTGTATATAAAAATTAAATGTGTAAAAAGGGAAAAAAAGAAACTGCAATATAGCCCATATGAACAGCATGTTAAACTGTAGAGTTGCAGAGTCCATGTTGCTGAACCCAATCTTTTTTTCCCTTTGACAATTTGCTTGCTTTGGGAAAAGGGGATGTTTGTCTGCCCCTTTCCCACTGCCCCCATTAACTCTGCATACTTCCTTCTGCTACCTTCACCACCACCCCTCTGCGGTGGTGTGTGCTATCCTTGGAGGCAGTGGCTCCAGCTTCCCTGCCAGGGGTTTGCTGCCACCTCTGCATATACCCTGCCTATCAGCCGGGCACTGGGTACATGTTCAGAAGCACTGACCCAACAAGTGGAGGAGGTAGAAGTGGCAGGAGCAGATAGTATCCCCTAGACAGGAACTGAAAAAATGAACAGCAAACTGTTTCATTTTACTAGGCTGATGTGGTGATTAGCTAAGAACCATCACGAACCACCACTTTCCCAGGTTGTCACCAGCTCTACTACCTTATATCACAACCATATGCCAATATGGATTGGCTCTTGGTCTGTGATAGCATATAAAAACGGACAAAAAATGAAGAAAAAATATAAAGAAGACAAAAATATTGTGGTGACTAGACATGGGCACGACTCAGCAAAATTGTCCTTTCCGTTTTCGGTTATCGTTTCCGTTACATAACGGAAACGGGAACGATAATTAAGCCGTCAGAACTCGAACTCGAACTGAAAAAAGAAAAATTTGGTCGGGTTTTTCGTTTTCGTTTGTGGCATTGTGGCGATCGCACAATGCGAAGCACAGAAAAAGTTTGTAAAAGTTTTTTTTAAAAAAACCTGACTCCCGGCCAAAAAAGTAGGCGAAAATATGCCTGCCTGAGGCTTTGCCACCTACCAGAGGGGTGGTTTCTGGGTGGTCCCTGACTCCCCCCCTTCTCCTGTCCTGGGCTGCTTGCACCAGGCTGGGGGGGGGTCATCCTCATCGTCTCGCCATGCCATGCGGTGGAGGGGGATCCAAAATGGCGACTGCAATTTTTCTTTTGAAATTATGGTCAAAAAACACCAAATCACCACAGAAACATGTGAAATTTATTTATTTTAAATGCCTGAATTTTAATAGTAGCAGCAGTGGGTTTTTTTATAGCAATAAAACGTCATATTGATTTTATTTTATTTTATTTTATTTTTTATTTTTTTAGACCTGCCCATTTGGGCTGGGCATGGGATGGGACCATGCAATTTTTTTGAACCATTCCACCAATGGCATGGCCAGGTTTTGACTGACACTTCTGGATGTGCCAGAGGGCATAAAAAGCCGAGGCACCTTCCAGAAGTCACAGTCGGGTCTTGGATGTGGAGGGTGGAGGGCTGTGTGGCTGGCTGCTCTGGCTATTCGAATCGAGATTGGAGGGAGGCTGGGGGCTTTAGATTTAAGTTACGCAGGCAGGGAGGGAATTGAATTTAGAAAATAATTTCTTTGATTCCCTGCAGCTTTGTCTGCTGAAGGGAATAGCAGTTTATTCTTTATTTCTTCTCTGGCAGTTTGTGAGGATTTTTTTCTGATATTGGATAGAGGGGGAGGTTCGACTGGGAGTGGGAGGTGTGGATTTATTTTAAATATATATTATATACTACCATTTATTTTCTATTTGCTTGCACACACACACACATTTGGGGTGCAAGCCAAGAACAGAACCTCTATCCTAACTAAGTGATATCCTAACTGCTCACTCACCTGCCTGCCCACGCCACCACCCGCCTGTGGCCCGCCCACTCGCCCACCTACAGCCACCGCCTGCCCGCTCACCCACCTGCGCCTCCCCCTGCCGCTGTCGCCGCCCGCCCATGGCCCCCCGCCACTGCCGCCCGCCTGCACCTCCCCCCACTGCCTGCCCCCACCCCACCCGCCGCCTAGGGCGCAAAAACACCTAGCGCCGGCCCTGATTGCGGGATTCCCCTATGCTCTGGGAAGTCAAATCGCGCTAAATCGTGGTGGAAATGACAAACGACAAATGACAAATGAAATGACAAATTTTTGAAAAATTTCGCAACAAACGGAAACGACCCGAAACAGACCCGTACTGACAATCGAAAACTCAAAACGTCATTTTTTCTGGTCGTGCCCATGTCTAGTGGTGACTTAAATATTAGCTGCTGTATTTTTACATGAGCATTTCTGGACAGGTCTGAAGAGATGGCCTTTTCCACAAAATCTATCATTAAAATATAGCAGTATAAGCCTCTTTTTCATGGTAACAATTCTAGGGAGGGAAAAACCTTCTGTGTTATAGTATAAAACATGCCACAGTGACTTGCTTGGTTCCATGGGATGCCAGATTCCTTTACTCGCTTTACAGGTCAGTGATTTGGTGTCTGAAATTACATAAATGAATTTGTAAGGAATCTCACTCCTGTTCTGTTCTTGAGGACCTTTTATGATAAGTGAAGATAGAACTAGAAGTTACATACAGACCTGTGATTCTTCATGTGAGCGTTTCTCTGTTTTCCCTAATCCTGCAGTTCGAAGCAGATAGCATAGTGCCTTGCCCCTTTTCCTTCATGTTTCATGTCAGCTGAAAACTGCTTCCGTACTCTCTGAATTCATCCTTAAAAGGGAAAAGGTAGAAACTACAGGCAGCTCAGAAGACAGCGTGATGGGAGAAAACAGTATCTTCTTTGCCCCATTGCTTCAAATGAGCTCAAAATTATTTTTAAAATATAGCAGTTAAGTCTTCAAGGTGCCACAACATTTTTGTCTTGCTTTTTTAAAAAAAATTGTTTTTGCCTGGCAAAGGCCAAAAAGTTTCTGATGAAAATACTGTACTCACAAAACATTTTGTAATGAGAGGCACAAATCTAACACCGGGTGTTTGTGGCCCATGCTATGGAAAGGGGAGGGCTCTTTCTAACCTTCTAAAACTCTCAAAGTTATTTTTTAAATTTATTTATTTATTTATTTATTTATTTATTTATTTATTTATTTATTTATTTGTAATTCTAGTGAAAACTCAGCCTCTGGCTCTCACCAGACAACTCACGGCATCAGGCACACACAATGAGTTACAAATACCTGTCAATATTAGCCTACATATTGCATTTCAACGCAAGCCATTATGTGAGAAAATTCTGCATTAGCCTGATTTCTCAACTAGAAGAGGATTACGGATGAGAACCATTTGAGAAAATCTGTTGTATTTTTGTGAGGGTCTTGTTGGTATTTTACTCCATTTGTGCTCACTTCTATTTTGACATTCTAGGCCAAAGAAAGAGAAAGGCTCCAATTGTATTTTCTCTCTTTCTTCAGCATCCAATTAACTAAACCACAAGTGTGTAGGAATAGAAACACACACACACACACACACACATACACACACACACACACACACACACTTGCAAAGATCAATTCAGAACGCCATAATGCCTTCTAAAAATATATATATACCGCAAACACAATTGTTTCTGAAAAGCTGTACAGAAGCCAGCATCTCTCTTTCTGCATTCAAAACAACCTTGTAGCAATGCTGTCATCCCCCAATCATGCTAATTCCTAGCTGAATTTCAGACACTGCCTTTAAAAAGCGGGCCTTTATTTTGCATGACAATTATTTGCAATAGTCATCTCCTCACATAGGCCACAGAGAGCAGTTTCCCCTCAAGTGGTGCCTCTCATTTTCAGCCAAGGAAAACAATAGATTTGAGGGAATTTGGATTCCCAATAGCCATGGCTTTGTACTAGTTGTGAGGTTCTGGTCTGACAGATTCCATTGATCATATCTGAAGCCTCTTTCTAAAAAAAAGAGAGAAGAGACATGACCACAAAAGTAAACCAAAACACAATAGAATCATTTCTACTCCTACTTCAAGACAGCCTTCAAACCACTTCCTTCGGTGCAGCTGGCTTCAAAATTTCCGCCTCAAGAGAAAGCTTGCCCAAGCTGGCTTGCCTGCTAAGGAAGCACTGCTTGAATTGGAGCCCTTAGGTGTTGCTGGGATTATGGGAAATGCAAACTTTTTCAAAGTTTACATTCTTTTTCACAGTTCATGAAGAGTCAGATATGACTGAACGACTGAAACTTTTTCAAAATGAGGTTTTTTTTTTAAATCTAGAAATGTACATAATTATGTACACAATATTTTTTCATGTAGAACCATGCAGTTGCAAAACTGTAATTTTGGGTTGGAAAAGTAGGGGGGTGTTTTATACATGGAGGTGTCTTATAAATGGAAAAAAAATATGGCTGTTATCAGAACTGGTTACTGGGGAGAACCAGAGACTATGCTTTATATAAGGTTCACTAGATCCACAATTTCTGGCATCTGTGGGCAGGCCTGCAACCAATCCCTTGGGATCATCTCACCATGGTCTTACTGTGCTAGATTTCAGCCAAAGTGTTTGTTTTTAGTCTTCCAAATGTGGGAAGATCCTCACATCTTTTCCAGAGTAATGCTCATATACACTATGAAGCCTAAGAAGCACCCAGCTTCCTAAATTTGTTGTTGTTGTGCCGTTACAGTCGTGACTGCTTCGTGACCCCATGTTCATTCATGGAGTTTTCTTGGCAGGAATACTGGAGTGGCTTGCCAGTTCCTACTATACAAGTTAATGTGCATGGTAGCTCAGTGGGCTAGAGCGCTGAAACGGTCAGCTGCAAAATTGGTAGCAGTTTGAATTCTGGGCAGCGGAGTGAGCTCCCGCTGACAACCCCAGCTCCTGCCAACCTAGCAGTTCAAAAGCATGTAAAAATGCAAGTAGATAAACAGGTATCATCATAAAAAGCGGGAAGGTAAACAGTGTTCTGTGCACAGATTCAGCCATGCCAGCCACATGGCCACGGACTTGCACAACACTGGCTCTTTGGCTTGAAAACAGAGATGAACACAGTCCCTAGAGTCGGACACGACTAGCACACATGTGCAGGGGGGGAGGAACGTTACCTTTTTACTATGCAAGTTACTAAATAACGTTGCTTTTTAAGAGTGGAGATTAGGATTGTACTCATCTTTTCTGTTACTTATTAAAGTTCAGATGACTACTATCAACAGGGAACTGTGTCCCTATTGGTTTTACTGGACAATACATTGAAGCATATTTTTTACACTATCGATCATAGCATCCTCCTGAACTGGTGGAACTGATGGGGGTTCCTGCATGGCAGGGGGTTGGACTAGATGGCCCTTGAGGTCTCTTCTAACTCTGTGACTCTATGATTCTATGAACCGGATCGCTAGGGAGCACTGCTTTTCAGTGGCCCAGGCCCTTCCTAGAAGAGAGAATATGGAAGGTGGTGCTATGGGATTCATTTTCAGCATCCCAACTACTGACCTGTGGGATCCCTCAGGGTTCTGGTTCCCCCCCCCTCCATGGTATTCAACATCTACATCAGGCACGTCCAAACTTCAGCCCTCCTGATGTTTTGGCCCACCACTCCCATAATTCCAAGCCTGTATTGCCAATGACAAAGGATTGTGGGAGTGGTGGTCCAAAACATCTGGAGGGCCAAAGTTTGGGCATGCCTGGTCTACATGAAACCACTGGGAGAGGTTATCTGGTATTTTGGAGTTCAGCGTCAGCAGTGTGTGGATGGCACCCAAATCTTCTCTCCTTGCCCCCTGAATCCAAGCAAGCTGTTTTGGCTTTAGATCAGTCTTTGATATCAGCAATGCATCGGATGAGGATGAATAAACTTAATCCATACAAGACAGATGTTCTTCTGGTAAGTCAAAAGGGAGATCAATGAATAGGGATGCAGCCTGTACTGGATGGGATTTCCTTCCAATTGAAAAAAAAAGAGGTGTGCAGCTTGAGGGTGGTCCTGGACTCATTGTTGAGATGAGATGCTCAAGTCTCAGCAGTGGCCAGGGGTACAGCTCCATGTTCCTTGAGAGATCTGCTCTGGCCCTCGTTACACATGCCCCTAGTCACTTCCCGAATGGATTACTGTAACACACATTATGTGGAAAGTTACCAGTGGAAACTGTAATGAAACTTCAGCAAGTCCAAAATGCAGCAGTTATATTTTTAACTGGGGCTGGTTACAGGGATCACATAACACCATTGTTACAGCAGCTCCACTGGTTGCCAATCAGTTTCTGAGCAAAATTTAAAATGCTGGTTTTAACCTACAGAGTCCTAAATGCACAATATCCAAATTATTTCGAAGACCATATCTCCCAGTATGAGCCAGTTTGGAGGTGTCTGATGGGGACACAGAAGATGGCCCTTTGGAAATCCACTGGAGGCCAGACTTGTACCATTTTTCCTGCCCTTTCTCCCCACCCCCTTCGTGGTGCAGTGGTTAAATCCCTGTACTGCAACTCCAACTGTGTTCTCAACCTGGGGTTCAGTCCCAGGTAACAGATTCATGGTTCACTCAGCCTTCTATCCTTCTGAGGTCAGTAAAATGAGTACCCAGCTTGCTGGGGCGGGGGGCACAATGTATAGCCTGCATACTGTAATTAAACTTTAAACTGCCCAGAGACTACTTGAAGTGGTATAGGGCAGTATATAAGCAGAACACTTCACTTTGTTTTTTGCTGTCTTAGAGTGGCTTAGAGAGGTGGGAATGTTTAGCCTTAGAAAAAGAAGGCTGAGAGGGGGTATCATAGCCATGTTTAAATATTTGAAAGGATGTCATATTGAAGATGGGACAGGTTTGTTTTCCATGGCTTCAGAGACTAGGACTTGAGAACATTAGGAGGAACTTCCTGACGATTACAGCTGTTCGGCAGTGGAATATGCTGCTACAGAGGGTAGTGGAGTCTCCTTCTTTGGAGGTTTTTAAGCAGAGGCTGGATGGCCATCTGTCAGGAATACTGTGATGGGGGTTCCTACATGGCAGAGGGTTGGACTGGATGGCCCTTGAGGTCTCTTCCAAAAATATTATTTGGCAAATCAATTAAAGTTTATGGGGGAAATTATATATAGTCCAAGAAAGTTAATATGGTGGGAATTTACATCATCTGAGATAAAAGATAATATTGAAGAATATTTATTTGGCAATATTTAAAAAATCAAAAATAAGTAAGATTAATAATCCCTTACACACACACACACACACACACACACACACAAATATATATGAATCTATATATATATAAAGATGGTGTCCTCTAGATTCACCATTAAGATTAGTGACTGAAATAGAGGACTTCTGTGTAAATTTAAAAGGTTGTATAAAATTATTTAGGGAGAAACAAGTTGTTAGGTTGAAGGACTGGATGGATAAAATGAGTTTGAAGGAACAAAGGAAATAAGTTTTGCAATGAAGAGATATTTCATGGTTTAATTATGTACAATTAGAAAAATGGACTTATGATTGGATTAGGAAACATAATAAATGAAAATATACAAAATATGAACAATTCTTAGTGATGTATGAAGATATTCAAAAGGAAGATGCAGTGAAAGGCAGTGTGAGTAAAATATATAATATACTTTTGGACTTAGATGAAAATGAAAATGAGGGAAGATGATTGAGGGTAATATGGGAGCAAGATTTTAGCATAGAAGAGGAAGATTGAGAGAATGAGAATACTTAGATCTATGTCAGTGAGAATGAAAGAAATTTATTTAAAAATAGGTTTACGATGGTATTTGACACCAGTGAAGTTGAATAAAATAAAGGGTAATTATTCTAAGATTTGTTGGAAATGTGGTAAGAATGTTGGTAGATATTTTCATATGTGGTGAGAATGTGAAAAGGTACAAAAATTGTGGAGATCTATTTTAAAGAATTAAATGGTATATTAAATGGTATATTTGAAAGTTTTATAGAGCCCAAGTCAGAAATTGCTTTATTGTCAATATCTGTTATAAATCTTTTTATATATGTTTTGTATTTGTATTTTGTATTTTGAATTTTGATTTTTTTTTGTATATTCATTGTTTTATAAAACAATGGGCTTGCTCTGGGCTAGTTCTGTCTTGGAATGCCCTCTGGATTCTGTGGAGGAGATGGGTAAGAGGAGGATGTTGGCCAAGCTGACATCCATTATGAACAATACTTCTCACCCACTATACCAGACAGTGGAGGCTCTGCGTAGCTCCTTCAGTGGCAGACTCAGACATCCCCGGTGTGGGAAGGAGCGTTATCGCAGGTCCTTTATTCCCACTGCTGTGAGACTCTTCAACTCTACAGTTTAACATATTCATACGGGGTATACTGTAGCTTCTCTTTATATTTATTTTTATATACAAATTTTTAGTGTAATATTTGTATATTGGTTTTCTTATTTTATTTCATCTCTGTTAGCTATTTATTTACACTTTTTGTGCACCTAGCCATCTTTACTTGTTTTTTTTATATTGGGAGCTGTGTAACAAGTAAATTTCCCCAGATGTGGGATCAATAAAGATTTATCTTATCTTATCTTATCTTATCTTATCTTATCTTATCTTAATCTTATCTTATCTTAAATGTTAAATAATATTGGCTCCTGCTTGTTTGCAATAGCAATACTGCCATCTTGTGGCCACCAGACTCCAGTGCTGCAATTAGGAAGAAGAAGGAGCCATTTTGAAAAGGAAGGCTGAGAATGAGGGCATCTTTTCTTTTTTCCAATGACCTTTTCAAACTGCCCATTTTGAAAACATTTAGCACCATTTTAGGGACTTTGGGGGACTTTAGTGGGTTTCTCAAGTGGTTATAAGGTAGGTTGCCCATCTTCTGTTGTTTGCTTTCCTGTTACTGTGCTTTTTGCTTTCTTGGGAGGGGGGGTGATTTCCCACTTTGAATGGATTAATCCGTTTCCATTGCATTTCTATGGAAAACTCTGTTCTGAGTTTTGAAAATTTTGAGTTACAGTGGTCCCCCGCCCTTTCATGGTTCTGGTACCGCAGTCCTGCTATAATGTGGTACCATGGTACCAGGAAAGGGCTTGAGGGAGGGGGCATCGCACACCTCCTGCCCGTGCCTCCTAGGAGGTCCGGGCAAGCGGTGTGCGATTGCAAAGGTGCTTCCCACCGCGGAGCCCAGCGCTGGGGTTCCACGGTGGAAAGTGCCTTTGTCCGATCGCATGCCACCTGCCCGACCTCCCGGGAGGTCTGAGCAAGTGGGGCACAATTGCAAAGGTGCTTCTGGCTGTGGAGCCCTATCCCTGGGCTCCGTGGCGGGAAGCGCCTTTGTCCGATCGCGTGCCGCCCGCCCCGACCTCCCGGGAGGTCGGAGCAAGCAGTGCACAAGATTGCCCCCTGCCCGCCACCCCAGCCCCCCCACCCGCTTCTGCATATTGTGGATTTTCATGCATCGCGGGTGGGGTGGGTCCCTAACCCCCGCGATCGGCGGGGGGTTACTGTATAAAAATGCATTTGGAATGGATTAATTTCATAGTTAGAGGTACCACCACTGTAATTTTCCTCTCTTTATGGCATTGAGAATTTCAAGCTTTTTCTTCACATTCTGTAATACGTCCAAATTAGCAACTCTCACTGTCCAAGGTATCTTAGGTTTAAGGTTGATGGGAATTTTTTAGGGCTACGTTCAGCTCACATGCTACTGGTAAAGTGGTTATCTCACTGGGCTGGATGAGGTTTTGTTCCGGAATAATTTAGTTCTTCACTTACTGCACTCCCTCTCCAACTCTTGTTGGACTTTTCTCTTGGGTGAAGTTTGCCAGCAGTGCTGTTGTGCCAGGGGATCCTTCTGCCAGCAAATCTCTGATATTGGTCAGCACAAGATGTTTACACCCATTCCAAGCACACTACAACAAGCACATTTTTGATTTAGGATTGCATTCGAACAAATGCATTATAGCTTTCAAAGACCAAACTGCCTCAACTGTTATTTTGTTTAAGCAAGTGTATAGTATGTAGATGGAAAGGCCTTTCTCTTGGCTCCACTATATTCACAGGTATGTTTCGTGGGGATGCAGGCGAAGGGATTTTCTGTTGCTGCCACCACACTTTGGAATATCCTCCTACAAGGCTAGGGTGGCCTCACCTTTATTGTTATTCCACAAGCAGGTTAAACCATTTCTCCAGGCACACTGTTCTTGAGAGACAGGCTGCCTCAATGGGGATTTTCAATGGATAGTTTTACATTACTGCTTTGAATGTGTTTTAGTATTGCCTTTGTTTGCTGTTCTTTACCATGGTATCTATTTGATCCTTCACTATTATATACTCACTATTTTTAGCTTTAAATACAGTCTTTTAATGATGGGCCCCTTTTAAGAAGAACTTAAAAAGTAGCCTTTTAAAGGAGAACTTCAGGGCAAAAATATTTGAATACATAAATAAAATATGCACGTGAAAGTTGAGAAGAATGACATTCTGAGCTTTATTTATTTATTTATTTATTTATTTATTTATTTATTTATTTATTTATTTATAATATTTTTTACCCTGCTTTTCTCCTTGGAAAAGGACCCAAGGTAGATATGTTGGATATGTAATGGAAACATAAAAATAAACTTGGTGATAGAGGTAATAATTAGTGCAAAACAAAAATATATCTGTGATAATCAGATATATGTGCAAATAGATGCAGAACAATTTTAGTGACCATTCAAGAAGCAGTGCTAATGGTAACGCAAATATCCTGGCATTGGTAAGCTAATTAGCCAATGTAGTAGAATGAAAACCAAGTACAGTATCTTAATTCATGTCTTCATATTTTGTAAGTTAATAGTTAAATAGTTTTCCCTTGGAAAATTGCTTTCTTCTAACTGCTTTAAGGTTTCCAGGACAACTCCAGAGTCGTGTGAGTACACATAAACAAGGGAAAACTGCATTACGGAACATACTGCTCCAAGGAAATCTGTTCGCAAATTCCAGAAAGAAACTGTAGATAAAAATTCTCTCACATACCACAAAACTCACTGGTGTAAGATCACCACTGTGGAAACAACTCAGCAATTTCTAAGAGGGTTAGGTATCAAATATAAATTTATCTTAATAACTGCCAGAGCTCAGAAATAATGCGTTAAGAATAACATGCTACAATCTTTGTTTCGTCTTAAAAAAATGACAAGGAACAACTTGATAATCTGCTTTTGCTGTAACAAGGCCCATGCCTGCTGGTTCCCCCCCCCCCACACACACACACTAGTAAATAGTGGGATTTGACATTCAATTATTCTTCTGTCCTTATCTTCATTCATTGACTGGAGGCCAGAGATAAAGAGCTATTTAAAGTATGAGCAAATTCAAAATAAAATGTACTTTGAAGGAGTGAACAAACCTGGGAGGTTCTAAATAGAACAAGGACTTTCATTTGAGGACTGCCACATATTTGCATGGAATAGGACCTCTGGCTTACACAGGCTGCATATAGCATCTTTAAAAGTGATAATTAATATCCTGACTGAGACAACCAATTAAAGTAAGTTATTACTTACATTAACAATAAAATAAAATGACATAGGTGTGTTTCTTCTGCAGGATCAGGATCTTATATAGTTAGAAATGGCTCCCAATTTAGGTACTTGGAACATGGACTAGAAAGTCTTCAGCTTATATACCATTCCATAGTGCTTAAAGCACTCTCTGGGCAGTTTACAATTTAATTGTGCAGGCTACATATTGCCCCCCCCCCAACAAACTGGGTACTCATTTTACTGATCATGGAAGGATAGAAGGCTGATCAGTAAACCATGAGCCGGCTACCTGGGATGGAACCTCAGGTCATGATCACAGATTTAACTGCAATACAGGCATTTAACCACTGCACCATGAAGCTCCTTAGGCAGGTGCCTCTAGAGAATTTGCACAGACTCATCTGATGTTGCAGAAGTGACTATCATATTTGCCTGGGTGTCATGTGGCTGCTCCAAATAGTGGCACTAGGTGGCCCTGTGGTGACAGGACAGTTATGCTGTGGGTTAAACAGTACCACATGGCGCGTGTACTGGTTTAAAGACTGCAACAGAACAGTGACAAGGATTCTACCACCCCGATGCCAGGTACAAGGAAGATGCACTGAGTAATGCTTTGGGGGCGCGGTCACACCTTATTTTGCTTAAAGTGCGACAGATGTGGGGTGATAATTTTTGTCCCCATCTTGAATCTCTTGCCTATAGCTCTAGGGAATACTTTAACATTTTTCTGGGACATGAGGCATAATTTTGCAGTTGATTCTCTTTGAATGTCCGGATGAAATAAATGAGAATTGCTACTCTTACTGACCATGAGGTGATCACCATGTCTGCCATTCTACCACTGACTTTATGTCCTTGAGAGTAAAGGTCTCTTGGTGATGTTGATGAAAGAAATGTAGGAATGCAGAATAAAAGGAAGGAAGGAAGGAAGGAAGGAAGGAAGGAAGGAAGAACCTTGAGGTCTTACTTTGAAGAGCTTATAATGATGAGATGATACCCTGCTGAGGGTCAAACCGCATAAATTGCAGGGCCATCTTGTAGCAACCTCACATATCTGCCCATACATCTGTTTAGTATTTTCTTCTGCACAGGGTACCTGAGAGCTATACAGTCTTCTGATCTCACAGCTTCTCAAAGCAGGGGTCCCTGAAATGTGTCTGCTTCTTTGTTCTTTTTGTCATTGCTGAGATATGTTAGGCTGAAATCAACAGAGCTAGTTACCATCATTTTATAACCATTCAGAACTGGAGTGTTTTGAACTTACTTGGTTGGCTACCATCAGGCCTACATCCATCTGTCCATCTCTGTTTCTTTCTTTGTCTCTTTGTCTCTCTGTGTCTCTTTCAGGTGTAACCCTAATTAGGAGGTAATGAAACTGCTCTGGGCATACAGTACCTGGAGAAAAGTATGAAGTAGCTCTCCTTCCACCATCAGTGTCTTCAGGTTTTCAGCATCGGGTCTCAAGAGGAGAGTTTTTTGTTCATGTATAGGAAATTGGTTCCAATTGGTTGTGCCTATTTTGGACATTTCCAGCATTGCCTCAGTAGGTAAATTTCCACCTTGTGTGTAAACTGTTTTGGCCAACCAGATCCCTGGAAAATCAGCTGGTCTAATAATCCAGTGTGCAAGAATTTCTCCAAGTTGTCAATGATATGACTGTGACAAAAGTAAGACTTTTCAAAATAAAATAAGATTCCTCCATTCTCTCAATATACAGATCAGTATATTTTGGTGACATTCTGCTGCTTTGACGGGATGTTGAAAGGCTGCTGAACCAACTGAAGGCAGTAATAGCAACTGTCTTCAGTTCAGTCTGATTTGAATCAACCAGATCTTAAGTGTGATTTTTAAATATATATATATACTTGATACTTGTCTGTACAAAATTTCACCGTTCATAAGCTTCCTTACCTCCAAAGTTGCCACTTTGGCAGCTTTGGGACTTCACAGTTTCAGGAAACAAAATTCTGTATTGGGTCACACTTACTCTTTATTCCTCCAACCTCCAACTTTATTCCTTCACCTCCAAAAGCGCCTCCCAATATCTCTTTCTCTTTCTCTCATACTTCTCTCTCTCTCTCTCTTTTGGGAAGCACTGTTTTTCAAATTCCAAACCAATTGTAACATTATAAAAGTGGTCAACTAATGATCAATTTCCGAAAGATTACCAAGCTTAAATCTTAGAGACAAGATAGAGCAGTACGAAGCATGTAATTTTATCCCCGGGACATCCATTTTATGTCATTAAAGCACACTATATAAAAGTAACAAGTATACCATAGCAGCAGTAATTTTACCAAGCACAAAGCTTACAGAATTTTAAAGAGAGCAAAAGAGTACAAACGGCATGTCATAAAACTCTAATCATGCAGTACAGGGGAAAAAATAAGGGGGAGAAACTAAACAATTCTCAAACAATCTTTAGTTTAGTGATTACTGATTTTCCTACCCTACCCCGACCCCATCCTCTTTATGGGGCTTAGTAGTTGTTGAGAAAGGGCTAGTATAGCAACCCATTAAAACATCTTTCATAAGCAAGGTTGGGTGTAGATCTGGGTAGGAGTAAAAGAGAAACCAAACAGAATTTAATGGTGAATCTTAAACATATTCAACAGGTAATCATGCATCAAGGGCAATCAAAGGAGAGTGTTTTATGCAGGAAAGCTTTACTCTTTCATAGTGGTAGAACCCCAGCAATTTAATGGTGGGCATTTTATAAAATGCATGAGTGTCTGGTGTTGCTCTCAGCACAGAAGAACTTTGTAAACAGGACTTTGTTTACAAGCCAAAGAATGGCAAGAATAGAGAGGCATCAGATTTAATCATTAAAGCCTTTGCCAACAAGTACCTTCACACAAACTGAGCTAGGACTCAGTTTGTAAGCAGTGCTTTGGGGGATAAGATGTTTTGATTTATTAGAATACAAATCCCATCATTCTTCTACCCAACAGAAACCTAATTATCTGAGAGAAGGACCTTAACTGTACTGATGGATGATCTAGGGCAGTGATGGCAAAACTTTTAGAGACCGAGTGCCCAAACTGCAATTCAAAACCCACTAATTTTTCCCAAAGTGCCAATACAGCAATTTAACCTGAATACAGGTGGCTGTGAAGGGGCGATTTCGGGTGGCCACAGAAAGGGCTCCAAGTGCCACCTTTGGCACCCGTGGCATAGGTTCGCCAACACTGATCTAGGCCTATCTCTATCTAGTGTCCTGTTCTGAAAGCTCCTAGCTAGCACTAGAGGAGGAACAGAGCTAGTGTCAAAGCCTTCCAGGGGAGGCCTTTCTGAGCCACATTGAGGTTTCTGAGAGTTTCGGAGTTTTTTCTGTGTCTTTTCCCCTTTTTTCTGCTCAGCATAGGGAAAAAGCACATGAGGTGGATTAAAAGGGCATGTCCTTGCAGCCATGCGTTCTACTGAAGCCAAGGGGGAAATCTCCCAATGCCCATATCTTTCTTCTAGTATCCCCAGACAAAAGATCTTGCTTAGATATCTTCTTCATTATCATGGAATGTGGAAGTAGTTGGCCACAGACAGTGAGTGGCTTAACAAAAGTTCCCTTTTGCAGCTATGACATTGGCAAAATAATGGGCACAATCCTTTTTCATAACTGTGCATTGGCATAACCCAAATCAGAGACCAGAAGAACTTAGTTTAAAGGAATTAAAAATGTCCTGTTCCTCTCCCCTTCAGGTACTGAGGCTCCCCCTTATCCTTGGTGGGAAATCTTCGGGATCCTTGGAATATGGGCAGGAACATTTTCTAGTTCAAAAGCTATCAATGCCAGATTGCCACTGGCAAAAGCTCTGTTCTCAGCAGTGATGATCCATACATAGTGGGTGTTTACTGTACTCCTGCCCATGTTGTGATCTCCTAAGACTTCCCCAAGGCAAAAGGTTGCCTCAGAGTCCAAAAGGAGTCACAGAAGAAGCTATTACTTCCTTGAAATTAAATGCTGCTGGCACCTAATCCAAATTATGCTACACAAATTTATGACAGCAGAATTTCCCCCAATGTTAGGATAACCTCCTTCCTTTTCTAATAGGGCAACAGGCTTGTAGTCACTTCTCTAGTTACAGGATCCAGGCCCCATTAAGGGAATGTCACCTGCTTTAAATGATGGCTCAAGCTGTGCCTTTGATGCTCCCTCATGCCTCACTATGGAATTAAGGTCTTCCTTCACATTGGAAGGTAACAAGTTTAGGCAGTAGAAGACCATTCTGGTTCCCAGCAAAGGAAAAATATAAGCAGTTGGCCTTCAGTGTGAAAGACTGGAGGGTTGCCACTGTTTTCACTACCAACATCTGACACCTAGAGGGTTGCTTCATTTTGCCTGGAGGTAGGATGGGGCCCAACCCCTTTCAGGACAACACACATTGTGTCTCCAAAGCTCCAGCCAGGGTGCTACTTGGACTCTCATTGCACTTCCTATACGGCAATGTTTTTCAAGCTTCCCGCATGGTGTCCTGCAGTACACACAGCCCACACGCCCCAGCTTTCCTCCTGAAATCCACATTCTTAATTGCAAGAATGCTCCACGCACCTCTGTGTTTTGGAACACCAAGGTGCCTTTTTTCCAGCCATTATGTATTTCAAGAGGGGAGAGACATGTTGAATTATCTACTGCATCCAGGACCTCCTAATTGAGACAGAGGGGTTTGAAACAATCTCTCTTTGGTGCCAGAACTGCAGTGGGATGAAATAGAGGGTTGGGGGGAGGGGGAGAAGAGAGAGAAGGGAATCCTGCTAAGACTCCCGGTGCCAAGGCAAGCCATTCAGGTTACAATTGGTTCTAATTGGCAATCCTCCAGCTGTAGAATTCTAATTTACCTACAGCTGAGTGGCATTCAGAAAAGTCAGAAATGATTTCTAACCTTAAAAAATAATGCAGAGGCATTGTTTCCAGTCTGCTCTTTAGAACCCCAGGCTCATTGGAAAGCGTGGGGTTAGCACAAATGCCAAAAAAAAGGGGGGGGACCAAAGAAAACCTGGTTGAGAGGAAGAGGAGAAAGATTTTGGGAAAGTTTTATGACTACCCCCCCCCCAATTGACAACCTGTATAAAGCAGAGCATAACTATCACGATTAAATACAGGTTTCATTATACATACTGAGTCGGCACATTTGCTTATCTGATTTGGTGGTTCATAATCTGCTACCACCAAGCAGCAATATTAATGGGCAGTGGTTAACCCTCCTTATTAAGAGACATGCCCCCGGGAAAGCATAGCCTTTCTCGGAAAACAAGATATGTCAAAGTTTAAACGGTACATAACTGGACATTTTCTAATGCATTCCAAACCATCTTTAGGGGTTGCATGCATCTGTATAAATCATGCCCTTTTTCCTGAATAGCAAAGTCCAACAGCTGTCCTGCTTGATCAGATGAAAGGTTTGTCATGTCTGGGATTTTGCAACAAAGATGAAACATGGGGGCGGGGGACTCATAAACAGAGCAGCCTTGGTCAGCTATGGTTGGTTACAAAAACCAAATGTTGACATGCACAGGGTTATCGTGTATCAGCGTATTGGTCCACAGAAGCCAGAACTAAAGGTGACTACGCTGCATTAATGATCCATTTTTTTTCACCAGAGGCTTTGTCCATGACAAACATTTTAGCAAGCTTGCATTGCCACAAAGGCGGAAATCACCATAACCTTTTAATATTGTTATTCAATGTTTCCATTCTGTTTATTCTTAGGAATACACCCCTACTTGCTAAAACAGATACACAGCAACGGAAATGACAAAGTCCAAATCTGTCTGTGTACAAAGAAGTTCTAACAATGAAATAAAATGGTTTCTGATGAGCTTCAGGAGAATGGCCGTGTTTTCTTTCTCTCTCTCTCTCTGTCTCTCTCTCTCTCTCTGTCTCTCTCTCTCTCTGCTCAATCGCAGACCACTTCAATCGCAGATCACTTCAATTGCAGTGGTCTCAGGTGGGTTGGCTAAATATTTCATCCTCATGAGGTTGGTAAGCTGAGTACCAAGTTCACTTAGGGAGGGGGAGCAATGTGTACCCTGAAAAACTATATTCCAAACCACCCAGAGAATGGTTTAAGTGCTATAGGGCAGTATATAAGCAGCGCACTATATATAAGCAGCACACATATAACAACATTTTTAAACTGTTTAGGGATACCAATGGTAATGTTCAATGTTAATTTTTATGGCTCATACCTGTGGTTCAGATTTGGCAGTATTTTATTATTTGTTATTTATTACCTATTTACGGTAGTGCCTCGTAAGAGGAATTTAATTCATTCTATGGGTCAATTAATCTTACGAAAAATCTTATGAGGCACAGTTTCCCATAGGAATGCATTGAAAACCAACTAATCTGTTCCAGAGGGAACAGATTAGTTGGTTTTCAATGCATTCCCATGGGAAGGCTGTCTAAAACCCCTCAAAGGGACAGGGAAAGGCTTTTCTCTTCCTGCAGCCGACAGATAGCTGATTTTGACAGCTCTGAGGCCTTCCCTCCCCCCCTGTTCTCTCGTTGCACAAGTGAGAGCTATGGTGTGCCCCGTGTTGGAGAGGCCGGGCCCCCTCCCCCAGCCCTGCTCCCATGGGGGGAATCACAGCACCACACCCCATCTCCCAGTGCCTGCTCCCCTCCCCCACTTGTCCAGGTGGCTAAACTTTGCCTGCCCCTTCTCCAGCCATTTTCCCCAAACCTGCCAGAACCTCAGAAGTGGGAGAGAGTGGAGAGCCACTACCACCACCACCACCACCACGGGAGCAGCAGCAGCACCAGCAGCAACTGCCCAGTACCCTTTTCCCCCTGGAAAGAGGCCACATTTTGGTGCCCCCTGCCTCTCGCAACCCTCTTCCACGCTGCTGCCACTGTGCCCTCCACCTTGTCTCTCCCCCTCACTGCCCACTTTCATCCCCCCCACGAGCACCTCAGTGCACTGTTGGGGTGTGGAACACAGGAGGGAAGTGTGGTGGCATAGGCAGTGGCGATGGTGGCTCCCTAGGCTAGGCCTCCTTGTAGTCTAAGACTCTTTGCCCCTTCCCTATAAAATGCCCTATAAAGAACTGGTGTGTTTGTGTGTGAATGAAGGCACCCTCTCCCACTGGGCCTCTTCTGCCCCGCTCTTCTGTGAAGAATATGGAGCGGCAGCGGCAGCGGCCTCCTTCTCCTCCTCTCCAGGCTGGGCCTCTGCACGAAATGTCCAGGAGGGTGCAGGGTTTTTTTTTTTTTGCAGGCCTGTCCAAAATCTCCCAACTTCACCCGTGGAGGCTTTGTCCTCCTCGCCGCCTCGCTTCCCAGCCCTACAGCCAGCCAGGGGCAGTGGTGGGGGGCACACAAATGAAAGGAGGACATTGCTCCCTTTCAAGGCGACCGGGACCGATGGATCTTCACCCAGCCTGGGCACCTTGCTAGGAAAGCACACTTGCCTTCCAAGGCACCCAAGCTGGCCACAGATCCATGGGTCCCTGCTCTGTTCAACAAATTGGTGGGCAGAACACGGACTCACTGGTCCTTATCCAGCCTGGGCTGTTCCCTTGCAAACAGCCCAGACTGGGTGAGGATCAATGGTACCTCGTAAGGCGAATGGAACCCATAGAGAAAAAATTGTCTGAGTTGTATTTATTTATTTATTTATTTATTTATTTATTTATTTATTTATTTATTTATTTATTTATTTATTTATTTATTTGTTTGTTTGTTTGTTTGTTTGTTTGTAAAATTTTATACCACCCATCTTCCCAAGGGAACTCCGGGTGGTTAACAACAACAATAAAAACAAATGTCAGATACACAAAGTAACAAAACTGGCAAAAGAGATAGAATACTCGGCAAAATGGTGGAACACAGTAGGAAAAAAAAGTAAAGATGCTCACCAATATCATTTATCAAACCAAATCCATATACCACAGTTGCTCTATAGGACTTAAAGCAGTGCTTAAAGGCTTCCCAGGTAGGCTAACAGTGTTTGTGTGTCTGTCTACATAAGCATCCAGGGCACCTGCTCATATATTACAATTGGACTACAATTTCCATCATCCCTGGCCATGCCATCATGTGGACTGATGTCATGGGAACCAGTTCCACAACACCTAATAGGCCCACCTTTCCTTTTTTTTTTTTTTTGCATTAGCTGGTTTCTAGAGTAAAAAGAGATGTGCACACATTAAATTTCTCCTTCCACCTGCTGATATCTCCCTACAAATTCTCTCAATGTCTCATTGGTATCACAGGAGGTAAAGATGGGACTGCAGTGTTTACTTTGTAACATCTAATCCCACCCATCTGTCTCTCTAAAAAGGAAAGAAAGTAAGAACTGTTTGCATTTCAGTTCAAGGTAAATCACAAGTTAAACAATTAAGGATGCCACAAACTGAGAACCGAAATAAGAGAAAAGCAATCAACTCTCTCTCTCTCTCTCTCTCTCTCTCTCTCTCTCTCTCTCTCTCTCTCTCTCTCTCTGTGCATGTGTGTGTGCGTGCGTGCATGTGCACACACATATGCACACATGTATATGAGAGACAGAGAGAAAGAATGTACATTAATGCATCAATGTGAGCACATCTGATACTGTTCAGATGTCCAGTTGAAGCCATTTAGTTCATGGCTGTTGGCTGATTTTTTTAAACGTCACTTTCTGCTGAAATTTTAACATATAGTTTTGTTAGGAGTTTTACAACCACTGCAGAGTTTATAGAGGATGTTACTGTGGAAAGGGCACACATTGTGACTCTCTACACAACACTGGAGTGAGTTACTACCACTTCCTTTCCAGCCTTGGCATCGAGACACTCCAGACTAGAATTACAGGCTGGTTGCCACCTACCAATTTGGCAAAC
>JAHTLZ010000045.1:1253834-1297475 GCA_023846285.1 Phrynocephalus versicolor
ACTACAATATTGATTTTTGCCTTCCTGAAAAATGGATTGAGTAATTACAAATGGAATACAATCCCTTTATAGACAATGACACAGAAGATATATTCAGCATGCTTCATCTAACTGTTAACAGAAGGGTTTCTTCCCATCATCCTAGTTTTGATTAACTAATTGCAGAAGATCCTGTTCAATTTTTTTCACATTTTGTCCCCTTCAGTTTATCTTATATGATCATTCGATAAACACCACTGAAAGACCACTATCGCCTGACACATAACTATGGGTTGGAGAAATAAGTGACGGTGTCCTAAACCCTTGACACTGCCCACATCATAATGATGGTAACCTTATGTTAAGAAGAAGACATTGCATACCTTGGTATGGTTACATCCAAAACATTGGTCTTAAAAGCAGAAGTATGAACTTATAGGAGAACCTGTGAAGCCTAGAGAGGGATATTTCATATAGAGCTTGTTATTTTGGGTCAGGATCATTTTCAGTCCTGTGCTATCTATCTATAAAACCTAGCTGCTCTGAGAGAAGAACAGCTTCAGCACCAAAAACCTGCTGTTAACTAATATTTAGGATGTTCCCCGAATGGCTTGGTTGTTGTTTTTTGGATGGTGGGCTGCTCCTCAGAACAGGAATAATAGCCATGCATTTGTCAGAGTAAACATTATGAGTACCCCCCCCTTTTTTTTTTTTACAGTTTCCTATATAATCCTAGTTCTCGGGAATACTTTCTGTCCTATCAGCTGAACAACATAACAGCTTCCATCACATTTCACCTCCAAAGGACAGCAGGAGCCCTGCAACTTCAAGGGTCTTATTATCATCAGAGAAAATAAAAGACAAGCTCCAGGTCACTTGAGGTCGAACAGTTCTTACATTCTTTTCTTTCTCTGCAGTCGCCACAGGCAGCTGGTTGGCTCTGCAGCAGAACATTCACATGATATAGTGTTTGGATCAGGCTTTGAAAACCGTTCCAAAGCGACAATGTTCTTCTCCACTCTTCTTATTTGCAAAAGCTAGTGCAGAACTGCCTTACTCATAGCAAATCGTGATGTCTGAATACTCACTAAGGAATTACTTGAGTCCAGTTGGTAATGCCAATAGAGTCGGCACAATGAATCAACATCCCATTGTTCAGAGCAGTGCATTCCACTATAGTAGGCCCCTTGAACCAATGGGGGTTTAGTGAGTCAATTTGTTTCATCGATTCATTGACTCTAGCTACCAAATACAATTTTAAAAAAAGTAGCCTAGGCTGGTTTGAATCAATGGGGTTTACAGAGGAGTTGGCTCACCTAATGCCCATTGATTCAACACCCCTGCTCTAGCACAAATTAACAGGATTGGGGTGAAGGGGTTCACATCCAATTCAGCTACTGATTAAAGGGATCTACTTCAGCTGGGATGGCTAACTGGATTTAGGCCTGTGCTTTTAATTGGCACTTGAGAAACTCTAGCTCATAAGGCTATAGGATGCGCTTTCTCGGTGGTTCGCTCTGGTTACAGAACTCAGAGCTGCACTTTCAAGCACCAGTTATTCGCATAAGCTTTGAGGGGCTAAGATTTGGTTCAATTTGCCTCGGAGTGCTTCTCATTTGTATTCCTTTTGCAGCATTGTTTGGCAGACATTTTAGTCTGTGATAACTAATACAGTGGACCCTCGTATACCAAGAGGTTTGTTTAACAGAAAATCCACTTAAAGGAAAAAAAAATCTGGAGATAGGGAAAATCACTTAACAGAATCACCTATGGGGCAACTCCGTACAACAGAAAAACAGTTGTGATTAGGGATTAATCCATTTTCAATGCATGCCTATGAAAAATTTGTACAAAGGAAAATTTGCTTAACAGAATTTCATTTGGAATGAATTAATTCTTTTATACAAGGGATCACTGTATTTCTAATTTTGAATATGAGTAATCCGGTGTTTCAGATTTCCAATTTTTGATATTCCTAATTTGGTGCACTGTTAGCTTTTGTAGGCTCCCAAGAGGAAGGGTGAAATATACATTAATCCATCAATCCAACAAATCCACGTTAGTTTTAAAATAATTCATCATTCCTTCCTCGTGCAGTGTAACACCCGAAATCATATAGTTATTTTATGTCAAAATAAGACTGTATTTTCAACAACCCTCCTTATATTTTTAGAAGCCAGTTTTGACATGATGAAAATATCAGCTTCAGCACATTAATATTTGTGCAGTTTTCATGAGCTACATTAACTGTAATACATAGTTAAGAGGTGAGCAACCAGAGAAAGCTCTTGTGTTTGGGGAGATTTTATATCAAGTTGTATGTGTGCCGTGTGTGTGCATGTACACAAATGTGCGGCCAGCATTTATCAATGAACCATTTTCTCTCTTCCACAATTTCCAGGAAGTTAGATTTCAACATTCACTTGTCTCAATCCAGTGTCAAGTGGAACCAAATCATCACTACAAATATCGCCAATGTATTCAAAAGGTTCTGAGTGTACCCATGTGCGTATGATTATTCAATAGCTTTGTGGTCTTTGCTTTTGTCCCCATGAGGGGGGAAATCTGCACAGGATTATTGCAAACATTCCATTGAATGGCATTTCTCTTCTGCAGGATCACCCAGAAGAAATGCCAAGCTAAGCAGGAACAGTCCACTTTTGTCTAAACATCTGTTCTGTGCATCTTTCCTGCATAGGAGTCACTGGAAAAAACCTGCAAGCTACATAGGATTTGGCAATGTCCTGCACAGGCTTCACTAGAAAAGACATCAAGCTACACAAGATTTGGCAGTGTCCTGCGCTGCACAGGATTTGGCAGTGTTCCGCCTCCCATCCTCAGTGCACAGGATTCACTAGAAAAGACATCAAGCTACACAAGATTTGGCAGTGTCCTGCACAGGATTCACTGGTAAAGACAGCAAGCTACACAGGATTTGGCAGTCTCCTGTCAAAAACTGGCAAAAAATATGGGAGGGAGTCTCATTTTTATGGGCAGCTGGGAAACCTTTTGTGAATATTCATTGCATCTCTAATTACCACCATAGTGACAAGGTAGTTTTTAAAGTAAGCTAGGTCTCAATTTCTCAGAAGTTACTAGACAACAGTTGGCCTCTATAATTCCCCTCCTCCTCTATCATTCAGCAAGGCCACACACCATATAAATATGTAAGTAACACTTCAAAAGGGCTGAAATGATCCATTGCTAACTAATATACTTATGTTGTAGCTAAATCTATAGAGGAAAGGAAAATAATTACAAGTAGATACTGTAGTTGTATTTAACCATAGTTCCATTTTACCTGGTCCATTTAAGCTCTGGTTTGGGCTTCCAAATCAGAGTGCTAAGGCAACTAGGCTTAGGACAGATTAGTACTGCCATTCTTGACTTTCATTGCAATAAAATTCAACAGTGGAGGTGTTAACAAAGTTGGCTTGTGGTTTAAGCAAGCGGGCTCCTCTCCTCCTCCTAGTCCTCCATTTTCTATAGTCACATGTCATCCTTTAGGGTTTTTTTTTTACTTGCAACTCAAAAGATATATCAACAAGCCCTAAGCAAATATTGGTTGAAAAATATAGGGAATCAATGGACCCCAAAATGGTTTCTGAAGACCCTTAAGAGATCTGGCATTTCAGTTCTGTTGCTGCAGAATACCCATGCATATAACAAACGAGTTGAACCAGTGTGGGTGTAATGGATGGAAGACAGATCTATAGATGTGTCTAAACAAGGCATTGCCCTTTCTTGAATTTTCTAAATCCACATGAAGATTGCTATTCATAGATGCTTCTTTCCTTGTTATCTCTCTGATATAACCCCCTGTCTCTTCGTGCTCTTAGATTATTTGGCGGAACGACACACAAAGAAACCAATTCTAGAACCAGACCTAGGAATTTCCACAAGCTGTGGTAAGTAATCCTTTTTAATTAGCCCTGAATTGATTCTCTACCCAGGTGAAAAAACAGTAGTGGAAATCATGTTTGTGTAAATTCTGTGGCATAAGAAGCAGCATTTTTGAGCTGGTATTTCTATTCATTTCTATTCAATAAACATAATCTCAGCACTATACCTCTGCATTGTGAGGAATAACATCAAATAACATAGTACAGCCATACATGATATTTTGCACCATATAGAACAGAAAGGGGATTTTTAGGACCCATCAGCATTCATTTTTGTAAAACAAAACAAAAACTTTTGGAGGGGAGAGTGGGTACAGCCCTCCAAGATTTATGGATGGACATTTGTTGTCCCGGAACATTTGTTTCAACCAATTTCCAGTGTTGGCATTTTTTTTGGGGGGGGTCTTGTTGTGGATACAAATATATAGAGAAGTGTAGACTAGCTTTGAGGAGTTGTTTCAGATACATGATGGTATTCACCTTCTCAGTTTTTTTTCTATACAGCTGTACATGGAGGAGGTGTGTGTGAAATGAATCGTTTATACAGGGAACTGTTAAGTCTCTTATGGGACTGCCCCAAAAATATGCAGCTTTGTTCAGGAGAAGAACCATCAGCTTTCCCCACGCCCAGTTTTCACATCACAAGACCTTGTACACCTGCACACCTGCACCGATAAAAAGTCATGATTTATTCCTCTTCACAATTCAATGACTCCAAGGAAAACCATTCTCCTAGCATAGCTTACCAAGTGGAAGGCCTCCATGTAACTGATACAAAAGAACATCTAAAAATGACACATTGGGACTAAAAATCCTAGGATCCCTGGATAGGGGATTCTTTAATTTGTAGTCTCAAGAACAAATGCTCTTCAGAGGTGTGCCACGCTGTGAGTGTAGTCATTGCACGGCATCACCCCAGATGTTTCTAACATTCCGGAATGATTTTTTTTTAAATCCCTAAGTAAGTATCACCTTGTTGGTAAGTGATACAAGAATTTATTCAGATGACATTTAGAAGAAAGGGGGGAACCTTTAAGTTATTAAAATCTGAGAGAGCATTCTGTATCGCCTAAAGCTGCTTGACGCGGGAAGGTAATGAGGGTTGTCAATTGTTTCACTGTAATTACAACCTTCGTGGTATAATGTTACAAAATTATAATATAGCTTAAGAAAATGAGAACAAGGGGGGGAACCATTTACGGGGGAGGGAAAAAATACACACTCCCAAGGAACTGAGAGCAAGGGAGAAATATCCATACAGCAAGTGTTTGAGGCAAAGATCACATTCTAGTATCTATATTCCCAAAGTCTTCCCCTACAAACCGCAATTGTAAATTCAATACATCAAATGCACATTGCCTACAAGCATAGCAAAACTGTATATATTTTTATACATAGAATATATACATTGCAAATTGTGCCAGTTCAGATAATGATGTAATGCTGGACTCATGCACCCTTTCAGACATTTGCTTCTGATGCTTAGTGCTTTGGAGCCCTTAAGACTTTTCAAAAGGAAACAAGAGTCTTTCATGTACTCACGGTCATTGCACAGCGTTCCACTGAAAGAGGTCATGCTACAGTCGCAGCTGAATCCATCCCATTGCTGCAAGCAAACTCCTTGGTTCGCACATGAGTCCTCCTGGCATGTCGTGCTGGGCCCTACAGAGAAAGCACGGAGGAAAGAGAGAAAGAGAGAAAGAACTTGGGTTTTTTGTCTGCTACAGTGTTGATATCTGCCACTGGATCACATAGGGTAGTTGCCAACATCTCATATCTGAAGAGCAAACCAAGAGAGGAGGCCAACCGCAGGATGGGTTGTAACTGGTGGTGATTCATGGCCAGGGAAGAAGAAGCCTCCCCCACCCCAAATTTTTTTGGGGAGGCACGCCCATCCCGCCCTGATCTTAAGATTTTATGGAACAGCATACATGGTTTTGGCTTGTAACATATACATGGATGTAAAGAAATGAGTTCATTCAGAACAGCAACAAAACTGGGAAATGACCCAAGCCAAATGAGGTGGTGGTAGTGGTGGTGGTGGTGATGGTGGTGGTGATGGTTACAGATGGCCTTAATTTCATGTCAGCATCTAGGGCACTCTCTCATTCTGCCGGCGGGTATTGTGGAAAACAGAATATATCTCTTTAAAGAATAAAATCATGGAATGGAGGAAAAAAAACATAGCTAGAAAAGAAATGTGCTGCCATCCAAGCAATGATCTGATGAAGAGCAAGACCTGTAGAAGGTCAAGAGGCATCTGGGTTGCCATATTCTTTTTATTATACAAATAAATCGTGTATCGGTTTATTAGCAGGAATGTTGGCAAGTATCTTTTTTGTTTCATGCTTCAAATGATCGCATGCAGGAAAATAAATAAATAATTAAACACAAGAATCAGCTACCTAACACACCAGCATGCTCCAAAGTGACATCACATATAAGAAACAAAGCTATTCTATTTCTAAAGATCATAAACTAAACTGGGGCAGTGGAGGAAGAAAAGACGGAAGGGAAAGGAAGGCAAGATCAAAGCACTAAAGCAACCATTATACAAATAAACACAAGACTGAAAGCCTTTATGCAGACCACCCTGTACGACTAAGGTTCCCTGCATTGTATTTTTAAAGGGAAAGAGCAGAAAAAATGTAACAAAATTCCACAAACATCAGTAAAGAGGTGGCTGGGAGTTCCCAACACACATCGATACAGCGGTGGCTGATAGTTCCAAATGCATCTTATGAAGGGGGGTTTCAGTCTTGTTTCATATACACAAGGGCCATCTACCTTGCAAATCAGCCTTCATCAATGCAACTTTGTCAGCAAAATAAAAAAGCAAAATATATTAAATGTTAGTATGCAAATATCGAAATGGCAGCAAACACAGAAAGTCTGTTCGGGGGGTGGGGGGAAGGTGCATGCCGCTCTTAGAGAAGAAAAAGAAATCCCAATGTAATGCAAATAAATTAAAGCTAATAGACATAAATCTCCAGGCAAGCTGAAATGAGAATGCAGTAATTTGCTAGCACTTACGACAACTATAATGGCTAATTGAGCTGATGACATGTAATGAAGGAAAAATTAAATGCATTTCTTTCCATCGGATAGATGCAAACGCATTAGCAAATGGAATGCATGGTTTAATCCTGAGGATTCATCTGTCATTGTCGGGCGGAGCCCATTCCATTGTGATCAAGTTATCTCCCCCCCCCCCCCCGCCAGTTCTTCATCAGTTCTTCAGCTGGCATTGGTGGAATCAGCCGACGCTCAATTGTGAAGAACCACATATAGACTTTTTGACCCAGACAGTTCTGTCCTCTCTTGCTGCCAGGAATTACTGGGATAAGATCAAAAGAGAACTCAAATATGTGGTTTTTCAGTGCCCTGGGGACAAAATCAGTTTTCACGCCCCTCAAGAAACGAAGAGGGGCTAAAATGTTGTGGAGAAGGTGGCAGCAGTAGCAGTGTCCAGGGAGCCCTCCTTACCGGCCCTGACAGGTCACCTAAGAACATAAGAAGAACCATTCCTTCTTGTATCACACAGTGACCCACCAAATGTGTCTGGGAGGGCACGAGACTAGATATCTGTCTCCTGACACCACTTCCTTGCATCTGTCCCTTGAATTACCCCGGTTTTAAGCCTGGAGATGATGTATCTCCATCATGGTTTGTAACCTGTGATGGACTTTTCTTCCAGGAATCTATCCAATCCTCTTTCGAAGGCATCCAGGTCAGATGCCATCACCACATCGTGTGGCAGGGAGTTCCACCCAGTCTGGTGCCATCAGATGCTGCATCCCCCCACTTGCCCCCTCTAGCTATGCCACTGATGCTAGATCTCTCTATTTTTTAAAAAATATGAAATTATGCTGACAGAGGAAGAGTACGGTGTAGCTGAAGATCTAATAAAGTGGTCAAATTTAGTCAATTCCATGGGAGGGATCCCTATATTGAAATGCCACACACTTAACAGGAGTTGTGAAAAATGTTTTTACATGTTTTGCCCCATCTGCCACAAGCCCCGGCACGCAGCTCAGTGAGGGGCCGAATGCGAGACCCAGGCAAGCTCAGGTGCACAGTGGGCAGGTAGTAGCACATGCTATTTATGGGGGTGCTGGTTTGCACTGTGTAGTTCTAACAGGTTTCTGGCCATAGTTGTCCATTTGGCAGGAATTTGATAAGTGTGTTAGGAAACCCTCAGGCCATTGTGTGATGAATGGGGAACAGCACTTGCGTGACAAATCCCTGGAGAGACCTTAGTATAGGATCCTCGTGACACAGTTGTCATACTGCAGCCAAGACTTTGCTCACAACTGGAGCTGAATCCCAATGACCTCAGGAAGCCAGCTCAAGGTTGACTTCAGCCTTCCATCCAACCAAGGTTGATAAAATGAGTTACATCTCTCTCTCTCTCTCTCTCTGTGTGTGTGTGTGTGTGTGTGTTTCAATGTGTGTCCCACCTCAATTTAAAAAAAGGGTAAACCACCCTGAGACTGTTTTAGGAACTACAGGGCAGTATATAAGAAGTGTGTGTGTGTGTGTGTGTGTGAACTAATTATGGCTAGGGTCTCAACCATTGGTGTAAATTTAATCACACCAAGGTGATTTGATTGTGAACAGAAGACACGGCCATCATGAAGAGGGCCTCGAAGCAGGTGCAAAGGAATTGCACACTTCCAGACTAAATATACCTGTAATATCACTTGTCTGTAGAAACCAGGATTGAAGCAATGGACGAGCAGTTACTGCAAATCAGTGTTGGCTGAAATCCTGTTGCTCAGCACAGTAAGTCATACTAGGCTGGGCCCACTGAATGGGTGGGTATTTGATGAGTCAAATCCCTCCATAAGTTCCATTGATTCAGTGGGCTGGCTTTAGTGCAGTGTTGGCGAACCTATGGCACGGGTGCCCAAGGTGGCACTCGGAGCCCTTTCTGTCGGCACTAATAACGCCCCTTCTCAGCCACTCATATTCAGTTTAAATTGCTGGATTGGCACTTTGCGGAAAATTAGTGGGTTTTGAATTGCAGTTTGGGCACTCGGTGTCAAAAAGGTTCATCATCACTGCTCTAGTGTGTTCAGCAACAGGCTTACAGCCACTGAGTGCTTCTGGGCACATCATAGAACAAATTACATGCAGGAGGGAGGCTGTGATTCCCTGAACTCTGGTCATGTGCTCTAGCATGGCTTGCCACTTAGGATTCCCATTTGGGTAGAGGATTTCAGTACCAGCTCCAGGTGTCTCCTTGAGCATACACTATGACTCATGGACCAGACCACAAGGTCAATGGCTTACAGGGCCACTCCCTTGGGGCACTTGCCATTAATACAATGAAATCATTGATTTCCCATTTTGCCAACCATGAGGGCACCCAACATGGTGAACCATAAAACAAATAAAACATTATCTGAAAAATGGATTTTAAATGGTTTAAAAACAAAACAAAATAGTTTTTTAAGACCCGAGGCCTCTTGGCTTAATATAATTTGGACGGCTCTCAGGAAACTCGTGAGGAAATGAGCCAGCCAGACATCTTCTACACAACTGAAGCGGAGCTATAGAAAAGGCCTGTCTGATGTATTCAACCAACCTATGAAGAGACAAGCCTTCAGGCACCTGAAGATGGCACTGAAATCTACATCTCTTTGAATCCTGTCCTAGAGTGTTGAGCAAATCTCTTTCCAGGCAAAGATCAACAAGGCACAGCACCTTTTCGCTTGCTGAAGAAAAAAAAAAGGTAGCATCTCATGGAGTAAAGATCAGTTCAGAAAGCTGTTCTGATGGCATAGGAGTGCCATCAGAGAATTTCTCATACTGTGTGTGCTCAAGGCACATGTCATCACGGCTCAAATAGCAGGAGATGATGTTTGAAATGGGGAGCCATCTGCAGTTGGATTGGAGAGGGGGGCATTGGCCAGACCCATTTTGAAAGAAGAGAGGAAGAAAATATTCTTCAGCTTAACTTTACCTCTAGTAGATGTCTTTGGATGGCAAGGGAAGGTTTTAAGCCAGAGGTGTCCAAACTTTTTGCAAGGAGGCCCGATTTGGTGAGGTGAAAATGTGAGGGGGGCGACCATTCAGCCACATTTGACCCCCGAGCCGGGCTTTGACAAGTCCCTATAACATGCAAGGAGGTGGGGAGGACATTGCAGCAATGGAGCCAGGGGTGGGTAGGTGGCTGGGGGCAGTGGAAAGAGGGAAGGAGAGAAGGCAAACCATAAAACTGCAAGCTAACGCCTCCATCCGGTATGGGAAGGGGTCAGCTGGTGGGGATGCATGACAGGATGAGCCGGTGGGGAAAAGAGACCATGGGCTGCTCAAAATTTGAAAACAGGCCACATTTCGCCCCTGAGCCTGACTTTGGACATGCCTGTTATAAGCCTTAATGAAAAGTAAGTTAGCACAACCCAAACAAGGTGATGGGAACTTGACACACAGCACAGTAAATCCTGCATCAGTTGTCCAGTTGCACTGTGAGGCTCTCCAAGTGTCCTAGGGATGAACTCCCAGTGGAGCAGGGCAGAAACATGGTCCAGACAAGGCAACAGAAGCAGGTAAAAGAGTAAATGAGAGCCTCAAGGGCCAGGTATTGGAATTTGAAGCACAGAAGCTCAGAAATGTAGTTTTCAGGACCCTGGAGAAATCCCAAGGGAGAAAGCAGTTGCTTTGATGAAGCCTTTATATTGTTATTGCACATTTGGGCAATGGAGATTCTTAAATAGAGATGGGCACGACTCAGGAAAATGACGTTTTCGAGTTGTCGTGTGTCGGAGGCAGCCCGTGTCGGCTCGTTTCCGTTTATCGCGAAAATTCGCAAAACTTAGTCGGTTCATTTTTTCGTTTTTTCGTTATCGTTATACTGGTTTTTTTTGGGGGGTAGCGGGCTCCTGGAGGCACCTCTGTGGGGTGGGTGCCTCCGCCGGCCCGCTATAAAGGGAGAGTGGGCTCCTGGAGGCACCCATGGGTGCCTCCTATCCTCACCCACTAGGAAGGGACAGCAGCAGCAGGCTCCAAGAGACCCCTCAACATGGGGGTCTCCCCTCCTCACCTGCTGCTGCTGCACAATGGCATGCATAACCATATGGATATGCATACCATTTGCAGGCAGTGCCAGTGACACCTGCTCAAGTACCTAATCCCTTGGTACGAGCGTGTCGCACCTGCCATGTCCCACAAAGAAGGGAATCGTACTTGCGTGTAGTGCAATGCAAGTACATCTGGCTATGGGCTAAGGTGGCTTTAGTCCAAGGGCTAGGGTTAGGCTAATGACGGGTAAGGTTATGGTGGGCTAGTGGGTTGCACCTCTGGGTGCCTCTCTGACCCACTAAGAAGACAGTCTGTGACGTATGGGTAAGGAGTCAAGGATTAGGGTTAGCGGGTTAGGGGGCTAGGGCAAGTTTTAGGGGGCTTTTTGGCACATCCCAGAAGTCTCAGTGGCCAAGTGGCCATGCGATTGGTGAGATGGCTTCAAAAATTTGCATGGTCGTCCCCTCCCACATGGCTGGCCAGGCCACTGGGCCAGCCCATCATTGCACACTGCGCAGGTGTAAAAAAAATAAAATAAAATCAAATCAATGGAGGACAGAGGAGGAGAGGAGAGACATTTTGTTGCAAGAAAAAACCCACTGCTACTGTGAAAAATCTGGCAGTTCATACATTTCCGCGTGTTTCTGTTGTGCTTGTGTGTTTTTGGACCACGATTTCAAAAACAATATTGCATTCGCCGCCCCATTTTCGATCCCCCGCCCGCACCGCATGGCATGGCGACGAGGCGACTCAAGTCCGGCTGCCCAGGACGGGGGGAGGCGGGACCCCCCCTCCAGACCAGAAACCCCCCGTCCGGTAGGTGCCCTACTGAGTGAGTGCCCTTAGTCAAACAGGCATTTTCCGCCTGCTTTTTGGCCCGGGAATGGGTGGGGGGAGAGTTTAAAAGTTTTTTCCTGTGCCGTCCGTGCCGCTTGCGTTTGCGGTGGCCGTCGGCGTCTCGGCGAGAGTGGGCTTTTTGCGAGCCTGCGGCGAGTTCCACCAGACCAGAGCAGCCCAGGACGGAGGGGGGGGGAAGCCGGGACACCCCCCCTCCAGACCAGAAACCCCCCCTCCGGTAGGTGCCCTACTGAGTGAGTGCCCTTAGTCAAACAGGCATTTTCCGCCTGCTTTTTGGCCCGGGAATGGGTGGGGGGAGAGTTTAAAAGTTTTTTCCTGCGCCGTCCGTGCCGCTTGCTTTTGTGGCGGCCGTCGGCGTCTCGGCGACAGTGGGCTTTTTGCGAGCCTGCGGCGAGTCCCACCAGACCAGAGCAGCCCAGGACGGAGGGGGGGAAGCCGGGACACCCCCCCTCCAGACCAGAAACCCCCCCCCCTCCGGTAGGTGGCCTACTGAGTGAGTGCCCTTAGTCAAACAGGCATTTTCCGCCTGCTTTTTGGCCCGGGAATGGGTGGGGGGGAGACCCGGGAGAGTTTTAAAAAGTTTTTTCCTGTGCCGCCCGTGCCGCTTGCTTGCGCTTTGGCGGCCGGCGGCGAGACTGGGCTTTTTGCGGCGGGCGAGTCCCACCACCACACCAGAGCATCCCAGGACGGAGGAGGGGGGGAGGCCGGGCGGGGACCTCCAGAAACCACCCCTCTGGTAGGTGCCCTGAGGCACGGCAGGCATATTTCTGCCTGCTTTTTGGCCGGGAACCGGGATTTTTAACTTTTAAAAACTTTTTTTCTGTGCCGCTTGGCATCGCGCGCGATCGCGCGATGCAAGTAATGAGCACGACAAATCAGACCAAATTGTTCGTTCATCGGTTCGAGCTCGAAGTCTGGCGGAGTAATTCCCGTTTCCGTTTCCATAGAGTAACGGAACCGAGTAACGGAAACGGAAACGGAAATACCGCTAAGTCGTGCCCATCTCTATTCTTAAAAATAACAAGCCCTTGTGCCTGCTATTCTATCACCTCTCCATTATTGTTCACTGGGTTCATGTTATGCTCTGTTGAGCAGATCCAGCATGTAAAACACCTGCTTTTTCTTAGCGCCTATCCCACATGGTGGTGGGGTCAGCTATTCTGGTTTTGGTCCTCCACTTTGCATATCCACGAGTTTGGTCTGGGTGGACCTGGGACAAATTCATGTCACTGTCACGGGTTTCCATCCGGCGCTGTTTTGGCCACCCCTTGGTTGGGATCTGCTGACCTCCAGGGTGAGACAATTTTTTATCAGAATGTCCTCACTGGTACGTGAGACGTGTCCAGTCGGGTTTCACGCATCTTGCTGGAGGTTGGTGTGATGCCAAATTTAGATTCAGCATTAGAGATGGGCACGACTTAGCGGTATTCCTGTTTCCGTTTCCGTTACTCGGTTCCGTTACTCTACGGAAACGGTAACGGGAATTACTCCGCCAGACTTCGAGCTCGAACCGACGAACGAACAATTTTGGTCTGATTTGTCATGCTCGTTACTTGCGTCGCGTGATCGCGCGATGCCATGCGGCACAGAATTTTTTTTTTTTTTAAAGTTTAAAAAACCCGGTTCCCGGCCAAAATGCCTGCTAGTTGACTAAGGGCACAGGGCACCTACCGGAGGGGTGGTTTCTGGTCTGGAGGGGGGGTCCCGGCCTCCCCCCAATCCCCCGTCCTGGCTGGGCTGCTCTGGTGGGACTCGCCGCAGGCTCGCAGCCAGCAAAAAGCCTAGTCTCGCCGCCGGCCGCCGCAATTAAAGCGCAAGCAAGCGGCACGGACGGCACAGGAAAAAACTTTTAAAACTCTCCCCCCACCCATTCCCGGGCCAAAAAGCAGGCGGAAATATGCCTGCTAGTTGACTAAGGGCGCAGGGCACCTACCGGAGGGGTGGTTTCTGGTCTGGAGGGGGGGTCCCGCCTCCCCCCCGTACTGGGCAGCCGGACTCGCCATGCCATGCGGTGCGGGCGGGGGATCCAAAATGGGGCGGCAAACGCAATATTGTTTTTGAAATCGTGGTCCAAAAACACACAAGCACAACAGAAACACGCGGAAATTTATAAACTGCCAGATTTTTCACAGTAGCAGTGGGTTTTTTCTTGCAAGTTGCAACAAAATGTCTCTCCTCTCCTCCTCTGTCCTCCATTGATTTTATTTCATTTTATTTTTTTTACACCTGCGCAATGATGGGCTGGCCGAGTGGCCATGTGGGAGTGGACGACCATGCAAATTTTTGGAGCCATCCCACCAATCGCATGGCCACTTGGCCACTGAGACTTCTGGGATGTGCCAAAAAGCCCCCTAAAACCTGCCCTAGCCCCCTAACCCCCTAACCCTAATCCTTGACTTCTTACCCATACGTCACAGACTGTCTTCTTAGTGGGTCAGAGAGGCACCCAGAGGTGCAACCCACTAGCCCACCGTAACCTTACCCGTCACTAGACTAACCCTAGCCCTTGCACTCACCCACCTTAACCCTAAGCCAGATCTACTTGCATTGCACTACACGCAAGTACGATTCCCTTCTTTGTGAGACATGGCAGGTGCGACCCAGTCCTCGGAGGGTCGTACCAGTGGACCAGTCTCACTGTCTGCAACTGGTATGCATATCCATATATATGGTTATGCATGCCATTGTGCAGCAGCAGGTGAGGAGGGGAGACCCCCATGTTGAGGGGTCTCTTGGAGCCTGCTGCTGCCCCTTCCTAGTGGGTGAGGATAGGAGGCACCCATGGGTGCCTCCAGGAGCCCACTTTCCCTTTATAGCGGGCCAGAGGAGGCACCCACCCCACAGAGGTGCCTCCAGGAGCCCGCTACCCCCCCAAAAAAACCAGTACTAACAACAACGAAAAAACGAAAAAACGAACTGACTAATTTTTGCGGTTTTTCGCGAAAAACGGAAACGAGCCAAAACGGACTGCCTCTGACACACGACAACTCGAAAACGTCATTTTCCCTAGTCGTGCCCATCTCTATTCAGCATGGACAGTTCTACCTCTTTATCCATCTCTGCTTATATCTATTAACTCCTGGATAGCTCAGTACCTTAGATCTCTCTCTGTGGAGCCAGAGGTTGGGAGTTTGATTTCCCACCGTGACTTCTTGAGAGGCGGTGGACTCTATGAACCATAGGGTATAGTCTAGCTCTGCAGTTCTGATATTATTATTACTGTTGTTGCTACTATTTTCTTCAAGTATATTAGGCACAGTCAGTCAAAATTAAAAAAAGCATTGACTTCCTTGTTGTTCTATTATCTACAGTATATTACCTGTCTAAGATATAGCTATTATATAACTAATAGGTGATACAAATGCAAAGTTCTAACCATTCACAGTGTGCACCACATTCTCCCACCTACGCTAAAATCTGCTTTTAAGGCACTTCTACAACATGCACTGTTAGGTGTTTGGATGTTATGTATCCATGCATTTATTTACACCTCTGTTATACAACACTAATAATCAAATTAAAATTAGCATTCAAGTTACAAGGATATAATGGATCACACATAAAGGCTAAGATAGGAACAAATTATGATGCACAAAGTGCACGTGTTTAAGGGAAAAAGCTGTATGAATCTATAGGAGTTGTACATTTGAACAAAGTGCAATGCTTGTTTGTGCCAGTTTTAACAAGGAATCTTGTGGCACTTTATAGGCTAATGCACACTGATTGGCATCAGTGTCGTGGATTTTAGCTCACTCCTGTGATGCAACATCTAATTCAAGTCCAGGTTGGGCTATAAACCATGAATATTTAATGTAACACTTAGGTGTCATCATGTCAGTTCTGACTTATGATGACACCTTTCTGGATTTTCTAGGTAGAGAAATATTCAGAAAGAGTTTATCCTTCCCTTCTTCTGGGGGTGCCCTGGGACTGTGGAGCTTGCTCAAGGCTGTCTCTTTTCCCTGGACGATCAGTGGGGAGTTGAACTACTTCCAACCTCTGATTACACAGCCAGGTCTTCATCTCACTCTCCCATCCTACAAGCACATTTAGGCCAATTAAAAACAGCTAGCCCTTAGAGTACCACAAGACTTTCTGCTTAAGGTCCTTGTTATTGCAATGGAGCAACAGTTCCCCCTCCACCCTTTTCTATTTTCTATTTCCAGCTGGGTGCTCAGCTTGGAAAAAGGAGAGAACCAATTGTGCAGTATACCCAAGAGGATGCTGGCCACTGGTTTAAAGGTACTATCAGGGGGTGGTTGGGGGATTAACAAGAAAAGGCTGTGGGAACTGGCCAGATTTGTTGCACTGAATGCAACAACAACAACAACAAAGTCACGCACTAGCCTGATCAAACTTGGACTGTGACTTGCCATGCAACTTCCTTGCTCTACCCATGACAGCTATACATGGCAGGAGATTGGCTGAGCTCTTGGTGATCTGAGGTATGCAGCTAGTAAACAGAGTGTCACCTTGCCACATTACAGTGTTAGAAACTGAACAGGATCAAGCCTGGTGTGTACATGGATGGGCAACCACTGAGGCATCCAAGAAACTTCCAAGTAGGAAAAGGAAATCCTGCCTGAAATTTGGGAAAGTCCTTCCTGGTCAAATCTGATACTGTAATGCTGGTCAGTTGATGGCAATTCCTATATCCCTATATAAGTTGTGCAGGCCTGAAATATAGCAACAAACTAAGTCAACAGGTAAGAGACTGTGAAAAGCCCTGAAGCAAATTTGAGACCCTACTGATTGCCTTTACATCTCATCTGTACGCAACCTGTACTAAAAATGTGCAACAAAATTAAATTAGCTAATTTATACACTAACTACCATCTAAGCACCGTGATGATCTAAAGTGCTGCACGGAAGATAATTACCACAACAATTAATTAAAATACGGCACAAACAAAATGGAGACATGTAAATTAGCATGTTGGTGGCAAATAAACAGACTTTGCTGATTGTACTCAGAAAGATAAGTTAATGTTCTCAGGTTCCCTTTCTACTTGCCAAGATACACATCTCCCTCCTTCTTAGGCATACATCTTCATTAAGAATGTAAAGCAGGTCCAGTGGACTACTGTAGTACAGTGTGAACTGGTGAAAGCTGGTAAGAGCTGATATTTTCATTATCAGAGTACAAATAAGCAGAACACAATGGGAGAGAAGTACCTCCATAATGAGACATAGGGGCACTTGGTCATCCTTAAAACTGGCAGTGACAAAGTTGCAGAACGATCATCCCTTACCTTCACATCCTCGTTCTATCTGTCCGTTGCAAAAGAGAGCATCCGAGATCAAATCTGGAAGACGCCCATTCAGATCCACAGAGGCAAGGCATCCTTGAAACCCTTCTTTTGCATGGACCAACTTGGGCAAGGATTTGTAAGTTTCCTTTGCTACTCCTCCAATGTACAAGTCACCTGTTGAAGCCAAAACACAGAGCTCAGTGGCCTAGCCATCACTGTTTGAGATGTTCCATATCCATCTTTTGAAAGACATGGAAAACATTTCCATTTACATTTCCACACAATTGTGCTGAAGGCATCTCATCGTGTGTCAGGTGCAGCTCAGCCATAATTCTTCCCAATAAAGAAATAAAAACATTAATAAAACCCAAAGAGCAAAACCAAGCTGCCCCACTGCAACTCAAGGGATCAAGGGATCTTCTGACTGGTAGCTCATGAACAGAAGGCAGCGCTTGCGGAGAGAAGAATCGTGGGCCACACAATAGCGCAGAACAATGACACAACAACAGTGGCCTGGAGAAAGCAAAATGCTACCCAGATTGTGTGAGAGGAGTTCTGATGCCACCATCCCAGTTTTTGTCAATGGCAAGAACAAATGCCTTCATTCAAGACAAAAGCCACCCTTTGTAATCATTAGCCATAACAAACCTGTTGTTGAATCGTCCCAAATTGTGGTAAAAGATGAATTCGTTCCTACCCACTTATGCTTTGATTTGACTTCTGTTTGACTCCCAGCATACATCATTGCTTGAGTAATCCCCATGAGCACACAATGGACATAATTTTGAGAAGGGGGTGTGGCCCCGGTCTCACGACAATTTTGCTGCTCTTTTTGCTGCAAAAGACTGCATAGCAAAAGATCGTGCCTTCACTCCAAAGAGCAGTATTTTGTTACCCCAGCCAACCACGGCCCCGGAAGCGCACTTTAACCAGAGCATTTTGTAGCACCGCTAGGGGTTGTGTTAAAATACTTCTATTATTGATGCACACTTTTAAACACCTCAAACAAGGTGTGACCCGAGAAAATTTGCACCAATTAGATTTGTACCCCTTTTTCTGCCACTTGCTGTAGTTCTGCCTTGGTAATCGTTTATGCTAATGAATTGGTGGCATACCGGCATGCTGGCACAATTTTTACTGGCTTTCCTACTGCAATTTCAATCAATTTTAAGAAGAAAAACTGCTACCTGGATGTAACGCAGGTATTCGCCAGAAGGGAAAAAAACAGGGAAAAGATGCACAGTAAGCAAGTTGGGACGGACGCAGAGAAATAAAATACTCTCCTGTCACCGGGGTGCTAACTGCGCATCAAACATCATGTGACCACCCGAAAAAATAGTATGCATCATATTAAGATGTGCAGATAACGGTAGTGAGACCGGGGCCAAAGAAAATGACAGGATGGTCCTGTCTGTTGATGCACAGGAAGGAATTAAAAAAATACCTCGACACCTAGTCGCACATTATCATTTCTGTGGCTCTTCTCATTATTCCCATTCAGACGTACGCAGGTAGCACACAGATTCTACCCATGATTGTCCCATCTCTCATTGGTGAAAAATTTTGCTCAGGTTTGGATCAATGCTTCGAAATGGACTCAGCATTTCTTATCTGAAACTTATGTTAGCAGGTAAAATCTGCCCTGGAAAAAAGTACGAGGTAATGTCTAAATTATGTCCTTCTGCTGACATCAGCTCTTTTGATCCACTGGATCAATGCAAAAAGGGAGGAGTACTTCGCTCTTCCCTACTTCTGATTTCACACACACACATCTCCAATCTACTCCAGAACTTGGGAGATTCTTTGGGACAAGGCAAGAAGTCGGTGCAGCCCCCCCCCCCCAACTGCAGTGAACCAAAGTGCAATCCAAAAGCAGAGTGACATGAAACGAAATAAGCCACTGGTGTCAATTATTTCTAATTTTTTAATTGCATTTTATTTTATTTTGAGGGAGAATGCTAGGAACAACTGACAACATCCAAAGTCCAGCCAACACTGGGTGGGGTGGGGTGGAGGGGGGAATGACATTCCGTTCATAATGCCGTTGCCTTATATTCACGGAGCCAAACACAGCTCAGTTTAGACAAATGAATGAGATGAAAGAAAATGCAGGCTTACTCAGAAACAGAATAATGAAAACTATCAATTTTCTTAATGAGCTGGCTCCTGAATAGATAGTTGTCCCTAAAATATAATTCCCCTCTAATTTCCAACAGCTGTACAGAATGGTAGGCTTCAGAGGGGGAGGAGGAAGCATGATCGACACACAATGGGAAAAAATTCGAAGCAATGAAATGAGAATGGCATTGCAATTATTTTCCTTCCCCTGTTGGGACCCTTTCAAACTGAGGGTGAAGGCTGCAGGTACAATGCAGGACTCTTCAGTCACACGGAGTATGTACAGAAGCTTTACATGAATCTTGCATGAATAACAAGCCCAGTTCTGTTTTGATTTTTGGCGGCGGTTGTGTGTGTGTGGGGGAGAGAACATGCTTCCAAAAATTTCATCTTGGTTCCTCAGATTAGGACTTTGAGATTTACTGGTTTTTGTTTGCAAAGCAGAACAGATATTTTTAGGTTTACAGTAGGACCCCTGTATCCACTGATTCAGTTATCCACGGTTGGCAGAGGAATAAATAAATAAATAAATAATTCAGCAGCCGCAAAGCAATCTACTATCACAAAGAGCAGCTGTAAAGCAAGCTACTGTTGCAAAACAGCAGCTGAAAAACAAGTTTCTATCACAAAACAGCAATTTTGGGGACATTTTGGTGTTCTCTCTTATACACGGTTTTCATTATCCACAGGAAGGCTTGGAACAATCCCCAGTGGATACTGGGGTCCTACCGTACTTATCATTTTAAATTGATTTTGTGATTGTTGGTGCCTATAATCATTATTGGAGGCCTGCAGCTGACCCCTATTAATAAAATCAGTTACCTAGAAGGCCTTGAACCCCATGACTTATGGAGAGAGATATGAACTCATAGTGAAAGACTCAAATCATCTACATCCAGTGAACATCCAGATTTAAGTCAAGGACAAGTTATTTTTCAGAATATTATCTGACATATTTATTAATTGTACCATGGTATTTTTGATGTGCACAAAGAATGACTATTTTGATGAGGAGGAGGAGGAGGAGGACAATATTAGTTTTAGAACTGCAGAACTGGAAGGGACCCTATCGATCATTGAGTCCACCCCCTGTCAAGGAGACTGTGAGGAGACCTCTGGCTCTGTAGCCAGATACCAACGCCACTGAGCTATCCAGCAGTTTGTACCATGCATGCATTACTTGCAATAATTTACAATTCTTTCAATTCAACCACGTTTCTCCCCTTTCTGTTACTCGTGCATACATGGACAAACACTAGTTGCACCAAAAACCCTAAACCAGGCATCTCCAAAGTCAGGCCTGGGGGCCAAATGTGGTCCGTTTTCAAATTTTGAGTGGCCCACAGCCTCTTCTCTCACCCCGCCCCCCGCCGGCTCAGCCTGTCATGTGTACCCCTCCCCATACCGGATGGAGACATCAGCTTGCAGTTTTATAGATTCCCTGCCTCCCTGCCTCTGTCCATTCTCCCCCCAGCCACCTGCCCAGCCTACCTGCCCACGGATCCATTGCTGCAGCATCCTCCCCACCTCCTTGCATGTCTAAAAGTTAGTCCAAAGTCCAGCCCGGGGCCAAATGTGGCTGAATGGTTGGCCCACACACATTTTCACCTCATGAAATCTGGCCCTCCTTGAAAAACATTTGGACACCCCTGCCCTAAATCCTAAAACATATGGTTGCACCAAAACTCTAAACAGCTTAGGACCTGGTTACCTAAAGGACTGCCTTCTTCCATATGAGCCAGCCCGTTCCTTATGATCAGGCCAAGAGGCCTTGCTGAAGGTGCCATCCCTCAAAGGGGTGAGGGGGGTGGCATGTCAAAACAGGGCCTTCTCGGCAGTTGTCCCCTAACTTTGGAATGCTCTCCCTACAGAGATCCTCCTGGCGCCATCACTTTTGGCTTTTTGGCACCAGGCAAAGACCTTCCTGTTCAGTCAGCATTTTAATTACTGTTTTTAGCTGGGCTGTTGAGTAGCAGCGTTTTATAGCTTGTATTGTATGGGGTGTATTGTATTTTGTAGTTTTAATAATTTGTTGTTTTATAGTTTTAATACAAAATTCTACTGTACAGTATGTCTTTTGGGACCAAGGATTTGCAAAAGCTGGTGTGTTTCCCATTGAGGCCTAAGGGAGACCTCAGACAAGGAGCCAGACATGAAAAATCTTCTCTTCCCTAATCCTGTGAGAGGCTCAAACCTGCTGTGGGTCTTGGAAGTAGAAATTAGCTCATGTGTCACCGTCTATGCTTGCCTGAGTTAGGAAACTGCAGGAAGCACAGACAAGGAAATGTCTATGACCTAACATAAAAGAAATACATTCTTACAAACAAGACTGACAAAGCTGCTTGGGTGAGTAGGGAAATCTTTTGAAAAGAAGCCCAGTTGCCGTGGCTCAACTTCCAGATAACCTCACCTAGATGACTGAGAATCTTCATAGATATATTCTTACAAATACTTCTTGGTCGTGTTGGAGCGCTCCTTGGTGCAACCAGGGGCAGACTAGGTTTCACAATTAAAACCGTTCAGTGCACCAATAAAATACAAACAGATACAAAACAAGGGAAGAGATCTGACTGCAATGTTATCTTGCAGTCCAAAACCGGTTGGACCTCACATCCCAAAACTCAGCAAACCCACAGACTGTCACAGACACTATTTACTCCAACACGGGTATTTACAAATATATCAAAAATGCCCATCTAGCTGTAAAATGCATAGTTCTAGATTTTTAAATCCCTTTCATTTCCACCAAACTTGAGGCAAAAATAGGAGTAGCCAAACATGTAGTTGTGCCCCTCAACTATTTATCCAAAATGGGTTAATATCATAGGTTGTATTTCTAACAAAGATTTCCTCTGACTCTTGGTGTGTTACATTGGAAAGAGCTGTGAAATGCTGGAATACATTCCAGAAATTATGACATGCTCATCTGAAAATCTGTGGAGCGCAGATGCTAATTCAAATGCCCTATCGATTATCATCCTCCCAAGAGAGAGAGAGAGAGAGAGAGAGAGAGAGAGAGAGAGAAGAAAAACTGTGTCCAAGTTCCAACAGAAATCATTTGTTATTTTTCAGGAAATAAAAGTGTTGCTGGGGTGGAATTGTCATTTATTCTCTCCTGGTGTTAATCATTAGCTCCTGTAGAGATGTGGCTTTGTTCAACATAATATAAAGCAACACACAAATGGCTTGTAATTGTTTGGTGGATGGGTTAATGGCAGCTTTGCAGCCCTTTTTATTCTTCCTTTTTAAAGAATTAGTGCCATTGTTGTCCCATTCATTGTATGCAATAAAGAGTGCTTTATGCAAATACAGTGATTTGCAAACTCCTTAGATTTGCTCATTGGCAGCTCCCTGCATTAATGGTGAAATGGATGTAATGAGATCTTTATACTGACACACACACCCCACACAAAAACAACATACACAGGCAGAATCCCTTACAGGCAAAAGCTTGCTGATCTTTTCATTGGCAAAGACCTCCCTTGCTTAGAATCCTACACATGGACAGTTGCCTGCAGTTTACAAGGAAGCAGGCCAAAATTAAAAAGACTCGGCACATGCAGAAATGAATGAGCATGGGAGCCCTTTCATGTATCCCTAGAGATGATGGACTGGGATGTGGGGAGGAAGAGGAAAGCTCATCAAAATCTACTTTCCGTAAAACTGAAATAGTGGATTGCACTATTTCAAAATTTAGTAAAAGTTTAAACTTCAAAGTTCAGATAGCAAGCCTTTCCTATTTTTAATATTTTTTTGCTTGTAAGTAGTTTCAACACATGCCCACATGCACCTAAACACACAGAGAGAGATCAGTTTATGAATTAAATCACACAAATATGTCAAATATGAGATCTAATATTCCCAGTTTTTTACTGGCAAATTCCTCTTAATTCATTCAGGCTCACACAACCATTCTGATCAAGCAAATGTCAGTGGCAGAGATAATCTATATGATGGCATCGGCTTAAGTGGTCAGTTTCATATAACTAAGGCCTTCATCTGTCCCTGTTTTGACTTATATACTACCCCACAGTGCTAGAGCATTCTTTGTTCAAGTTACAACATAATTATGTAAGGAACACTCTGCCTCCAGTGAACTGGGTACTCTATTGACCTTGGAAAGACATAAAGCTGAGTCAGTCTTGAGCCAGCTAGCCAAAACCTGCTGGGATTTAACTCAGGTTGTGGGCAGAGGCTTGATTGTGGCACTGCAGGGATCAGTTAATGATGCACATTCTACAGAATAATGGAAAACTAATTTCCTCCTTGCCTGTGAAGATTCTCAGTCATCCAGGTGAGTTTATCTGGAAGTTGAATCATGGCAACTGGACTTCTTTTCTTTTCTTGAGAGATTGAAACATTTTACTGTTCATCCAAACAGCTTCCACCTAACGAGCCTACTCAGACCGTTACTCATCTCATGAGCCTATTTCAGACCAGGGTGACATGAGGTCAAAGTGAACTATAAAATGGAGGGCTCGCAACTAGCGTTCCTCAGACTGACGAAGCCATTTGGGCAAGCAGCGAAATGTTTCAATCTCTCAAAAATAGAAAAGAAGTCCAGTTGCCATGACTCAACTTCCAGATAATTCCCTCCTTCATTCTGGACTAAAGGCAGTTGAAAAGAGCTATTTTCCTTGGAAAGGCTTTTCTTTCAAGCAATAATATGGCCTTAACAAAGGAATGAATAGGGCAGCAGGAGGAAGAAGTGTTTGGGACTTTGGTATACATAGGAGAAGGAGAAGCTCATGTCCTAATGTATTTATCAACTTTATTAACTCAAGCCAGCAAGCATTCCTGGATTTACATTCCACGGAGTTAAACTCATTGGCCAGAATACCAATGGTGGATAAAATATTTGGATAAAGTTTGTGCACCTGTCCTGGCTTACTGCAGCTAATTGACAAATTTTCATGGTGCATCCTAGTTGAGTGCTTGGTTCAGCTGCAGAAGAACCAATGTAATTCTTGGCAGCCAATCCAGAGCAAGCTCCACATAAAGATCAATGGGATTCTCACCATTTTTAACAGTTTTGTTCCTGAATCTTTGGACTATCTCCCGTTGGTAATCCAAACTAGAGTAGTTCCCATGGAATCAACTGCTGAATGAGTCAATGTATAGGTGAAACTCATTGATCCACTGGTTCATCTCTGGTTGGGTGGATCAAATGGATTGAGGTTGTTGCATGAGATAGACAGGAAAATACAAAATCAGCTCATACTGTATATGCACTGAAAGACATCCACTAGAAGTTGGGCATTCTCAATCATGGCCCCATCTTGTGGAATGGGTTCCCATTAGAGGTACGTCCGGCCCCCTCCCTCCTACTTTCAATAGGATGTTGAAGACCATGCTTAAATGCAAGGAACATTTAAGGATACCCTCTCTTGAGTTAATTTATATTTCTGTCTGCCTTCATTTGGGGTTATAATTATTCTGGTTTGTTTTTATTTTGGTGTTGTTGCATTTGTGTTGGTTGATGGTTTATATCTTTACTGTAATCCATATAAAGTAGTGCTTTGCACTAAATAGGGTGGTATATAAACGGCCAAACAACCAAACAAATATTAGAGTAAAAAACCAACCCCATGACATTTGCAGTCTAGTGACAATCCAATCCACTCTTGTGTCTGTATCACCATCTGCAGCTTTGGCTAGTACACTATGCACTGTAATGCACAGCAGGAGATACACTCCCATCAGCAGAAGTTCTCTCAGGTCTCCTCCAAGTGCTACATGCCCACACACTCATAGGTGACAGAAGAAGATGAGTAGAAGTCATCCTCAAATTGGCACTTGCCTTGCCTTTGCAGTGCAGCAGGTTCTTGGTCAGCAAGGGCTAATCCATAGGGTCCCTTCCATCTCTGTAGTTACTAATAGCGTACCAACTACACTCCAACTAGAAGGCAGTGGAAATATGAGGGTAAACAGCTGAGAAGGTTGCTTTATCATAATAACTGTGCTACAGTAACCCCCCCACACACACCATCTATCACGGGGGTTAGGGACTGACCCGACCCATGATCACTGAAATCCACGATATGCGGATGCAGGTTGGGTCAGTCCTGGGGGGGGGTGCACAATGTTTAAAATGACTTGGAGGCAAGCCCCCCCCCCGGCTTCAGCTGATTGGTGCTGGGGTGGGGGAGAAAAACCTTTTGTTTCCCCACCCCAGAGCCAGTCAGCTGGAGCCCGGGGCTTGGAGAAGAGGGGAAGGTTTTAAAAGCCCTGGCTTTTAAAACCCTTTCCCCCTCCCTCAAGCCCTTTCGGGGTACTGCAGTCCCACAATATAGCAGGACTGCAGTATATGAACTGTGAAAAGGCAGGGGACCACAATAATTGCATTGCTGGCAGCCCTTTCAAGTTATCACACCAAGACAAGATGATTATTCAAGGCAGAAGAACAATGTTCATTCAGAGAAGATACCGCCTGTGAGCATTTTGGTGGGAAGTGGACGAAACAGTGGGTGGGAAATAAGACATCCTTCCTATAAGATCCCTTTTCAAACTAGGGGAAAACTCTGCAGATCAAGCAGGTTAGAAGTGTTCTTACTGCACAAAAGCAGTGCTCATCTATCACGGCAAGATCTATTCTTCAAGATCCGATTGTGCAGTTGTACTATTCTTTCAGCTGTATAGGACCCCTTTCAAACTAAGCACAGTAAACTTTGCAAAGATTTTAAATCGTAAATCAAACAACCTCAACATACTCCAGATTCTCCTCCTCCTCCTCCTCCTTCACACATTCATGCCCATCAGCTCCACACACGGACAGGCAGAAAAGCAGAAGTCACCTGCAAACAATGGTCCCCCAATTTCTCTCTGATCCAAGTTATAAGGAACCAAATCTGGAGTCTGGGCTATCTTTCAAAGTCCTTCTCCTTGTACAGGCATCCAAGGGTCAGAACAAATAGCACTAGAGACAAAACCTTCAAGGTCCTAAATCAAGGTGATAAGATCTGAGTTCCTTCTGGTGAATGATATATGATTTTCTTCTTCTTCTTAAGTGGGGTATCCATCCATCCAAAGTGAAAAAATTGGAACCACAGTCCCTTCTTCAAGTCTTTTCCAGCCACTTGGCTGAATCAAACAGTCCATCAGGCTTTCGAGTGCTGTCAGTCATCTAGATTTGGAGCATGTCCCCTTTTTATAAACCCATGTAAATTTGTCGTTTTACTTTAACCACAGTCCTTACAGGAGCAACAGACTTGGTGTTGGATAAATCAATCTATCATGGGTGATTTCACCACAGATGGGAGGGGCGATGCATGTCACAACCTAGCTTGGTCTATTTGGATGATGACCAATTAGAGAGATTTGTATTTCCCAGGGTTTGGTAACCATACCCTTCTATTTCCTGTTTCTTCCCACATGGAAAGAGCTGGCTAGAGGCCAGCCACCATTATGCATTTTTGAACTCACAGTGAGAGGATGTGACTCTCTGATGTGTTCCTTTCTGCCCCAGCACGTGGGCAGGAAAGGACACAGATCAAAACATTTTTCAGGAATCATACTTTTATTCTTTATTCTTTCAACCTGCATTTAATCTGAGCTGTATTTAGTGCCTGCTAGAGAAACCATGTGAGTAAACTCTTTTTCTTTTATATTCTTTAACCAAACAAGCTTCTCGTGTGTGTTTACTGTTTAAAGGGCTAGTGCTTGCTAGAGAGGTGGCAACTTCTGGTTGATCAACTTGTAAGCTAAACCACACTTCCCTTGCATATTAAGAGGAAATTCAAAAGAATTTCCCAAGCTCTGCCAACATTTGGAAGATTCCAAGTCTTGCCAGGATTAGAGATGGGCACGGAACGAACTTTTTTCGTTTCCGTTATTCGTTATTTGTTCCGTTCCGTAACGAAATGACTAACGAAAATTGTGATGAAAATGGAACGAAACGAACAGAACCATGAAAATTGTGTTTGTTATGTTTCGTTTTCGTTAATGGTGACGCGCAATGAAATGAGCTGTTTTAAATGTTAAAAAATACCCTGGATATCCATAAAAACGCAGCGATAATTATTTATACTGTCTGATAATACCTACCAGGGGGTTGGGGTCCTTAAAATGTGCATTTATGTCTTTTCTCAGATCGCTGTATTTTTTTCCTTTAAGGGGAGTTAGGGGACATCGACCAAAATGGCTCCCAGCAGCTTAATATTGATTTCTTGGGTATTAAAATGCCCTGGACATCCATAAAAACACAGCGATAATGAGATAATTATTTGAAATTATTACCTACCAGGGGGTTGTGGTCCTTAAAACGTTTGCTTTTGTCTTCTCCCATCGTGATGTATTTTTCTTTTCCCTTTAAGGATAACAAAATGGATGTCGCCACCAGCCACCAAATGGAGGCAAGCCATGTGATGGGATCATGTTCAACCAATAGCATGCCCAGGTTGCAGACTGCACAGGTCTGGCAGCCACAGAGGGCATAAAAAGCTCTGGCAGCCCCCATCCTCCTTGCAGTCGCTGGTGGGAGTTAGGGTGGGATTGCTGTCTCTGCGACTCTAGCTTCAGTCCTGCAGCCTCCCTGTGTGCATGTGTGCATGCGTACCTCTCGGTGAGTACCCTCCCCTGCCCCACAGTGCAATCACTCTGTGACTGCCTTGCACCCTGGGCAACGCCCGCCACTGCCTTTGCAGCCTCCCTGTGTACCTAGTCTATACCATGTCTCTGCCAGCATCAATTTTTTTTAGTGTTTTCCCTCTGGTCTGGGGCATTGAGGGACACCCGCACACGGAAATGCTTTAAAAATCATGCAAAAAGTGGGTAGAAACAAAAAACGAATAAACGAAAAATGAAAATGAAATTTTTCCAAAAATTCACAAAAACCGGAAATGAACCGAAATGGACCTCTCAATGACAAACGAAAAACCGAAACACCATTTTTTTTATTCATGCCCATCTCTAACCAGGATTATTTTTGTCTGGCTATTTCTCTTTTTGCCTCTTCCCCCTTGAGTCTCTTTTTAGTGGTCCAGTAAATGGTAAAAATCAAAAGATATTTTTGATTTTTCACAAAGGCCACTTGGCAATGCGTATTTTTTGTTTTGCAATAATATATATTGTTTGGGCTTTTTGTTTGTTTGCATTTTGTTTGATAGACAATCAAACTAAACAAACAGCAAACACAATCAAACCTAACAATCATAAAAAGAAATTAAAAAAACAACATCAGTAGAAACAACTTGAAATCCCAGGACTGACATAGGTAAGGATCGGTTGGGTACAACGATCCAACAAACTCAATGGCTTAAAAATAATAGTCACAGGAGGTGGAACCATAAGAAAACATTACACTACTCTGGGACAAACTAAAGAAAGGCTTGGGAGAACAACCAGATCTTATGTTTTAATTACAGTGGTCCCCTGCCATTTCGCAGTTCATATACTGTAGTCCCAGTATATTGCAGGACCACAGTATATGAAGGCAAGGGCTCCTGAGGCAAGCTGTGTGGGCCTGTTTGAGGCCCCCTGCACTTTCCCCAGACCTGGCACTGCCCCACGCAGGCCTCCAACAGGCTTAGAAGCCCCAGAAGTGTTGGACGCCCCAGCAGTGGTTTCTGGTGAACTGGAATTCACTTCCAAAAATCAGGAGTGCCTTCTAGTTCACCCAAAACCACTTCTGGAGCCTCCAACATGCCTGGGAAGCATGTTGGAGACCCATTCAGGGCAGCATCAGGCCTAAGGAAAGTGTAGGGGGCCCCAGATAGCCCCCCAACCCCAAGCCAACTCAGCACCTGCATATTGTGGATTTTCAATTATCATGAGTCGGGTCAGGTCCCTAACCCCCCATGATAAATGGGGGATAACTGTACTGGTATGCATGTTTTGCTGCCTTGGTCTTACTCCAAAGACACAGAGCCATAAAACATAGATACGGTAGTCCCCACCACAATGCAGTTCATATAGTATGGTATCAGTATATCGCTTTTTTTCCTTGAGAGAAGCAGGCTTCCAAGGAGAGGTTTTCAACCCCCTCCTGGCTCCTCAGCAAACAGACCTGGGGCTGCTCCTGCTGACTGCACTTGCAAAGAAAGGTTTTTAATCCCCTCCTGACACCTCAGCAAGCAGACATTGAGCTCCTGGCAGCAAGGTTTCTTGAGGTGTCAGGAGGGGGTTAAAAACTTCTCTTTGCAAGTGGAGCCAGCAGGAGCAGCCCTTGCTCAGGCATCTGCAGTTCACTTCCAAAGATAAGTTTTTAACCCCCTCCTGACACCTCAGCAGACAGCTGGGGCTGCTCCTCCCAGCTGCGTTTGCAAAGAGAGTTTTTTAACCAACACATAACACCTCATCAAACTGACCTTGGGCTGTTCAGCTGTTTCCAAAGAGAGGTTTTAACCCGCTCCTGATACCTCAGCAAGCAGACCTTGAGCTCCTGGCAGCAAGGTTTGCTGAGGTGTCAGGAGGGGGTTAAAAAACTCTCTTTGCAAACCAACTGGGAAGAGCAGCCCAAGGTCAGTTTACTGAAGCATCTGCATTTCACAGATTATCCTGTATCGCGGGTGGATCAGGCTCCAAACTCCCACAATAAATGGGGGAATACTGTACCAGAAGCATGGCTTGGCTACTAAGATAATCACACCCAAAGGGTTTTTTAAAATTCATTAATTTTAGCTATTTTAAATTACTCCACCACCTCCAGTATGACATAATATCAAGTGCCGCGTCCTGCTGAACGAGGAAACAATGGTGGCATCAAAGTTTCATGTGCACCACACCAGGCCTCTAGGTGGCTTCATGTGGTGCCTTCTACAGGGCTCATGACTGTTCCAAGCTGTTGAAGAGATAGGAAGGTAGTAAGGGCATGGGTGGAGCTGAAAAATTGGCAATTCTCCTAATATGAATTGGGGTAGGAGAAAACACACATACTTCCCACCTCTACATCCATAACAGAAGAGAATCCTACTGCAGCAGGTGAGGAATTTTCCCTATTTAGGAAAAGGAGTCCTCTGTGTTCTCCATCCTTTCCAACTCACTAACATCTGAAAAGACTCACCAGTGAACTTAAGAATAGAGATGGGCACGAACTGAAAAAATGGCAATTTATTTTGGTTTGGTTCGTTTTAGGGTTCGGTTTGGTTCATTTCGTTTTTAACAAAAAAAAAATTGAAAAATTCATTTTGTTGGTTCGTTGACTTGTGACCTTTTTAAAAGACCAAAGCCCTACATGGAACAAGCCCAAATTAAGAATGGCCTACACCAGCCTACTGTATTCTTTCCTTTCCTCTTGCTGACGAGAATATTGCTGTGATTTCCGAAGACATTCCTGGTGATATGCAAGTCCCCTCTGGCTCTTACCTTGAAAATGGCCTGTGCTTCTTGAGCATTCTTGTCAAAGGCAATTAAAAGGCCTTCCTCTTGCATGAGAATTTGATAGGCATGGTCAGAAAGCCAATTGGGCTGAAGCACTGCATCCTCATTCCCTGCCAGCCTGCCCTTCCACATTTTCTCAAGTAAGCCCTACCCTTGCAAAAATGTCAGAGAGGAGCAGACAATGGAGAAAGAGCTCCTTGAAATAGCTCTCCTTAGCTGGAAAATGAGGCATGGAAGAGTTGGCACGTCTCGCTGTTGATCATGAGATATCATTGCTTTTTTCTAACCCAGAATCTTATTTGCACTGGCAAGAAATAATGCTACACAATACATTGGTAGACCACTAAGGCGGTTACTTCACATCCTTCTTTGTTCCACAAGTAGTTTTGTACCGTGATAGTGTTGGTCGTGATCACATGGTTTTGTCCCTGTTTCAGTGTTCCCATGGTTGTGATAACTTGTCTCGTGACAAGTGTTACCTCATGGTCTTGTACCGTGACAAACACTGAATTTGCCTAGCTTCCTTTTCCCTTTCTTTGGGGGTGGGCTAAGCAACAGGATTCTGGCCATTATTTCCAATAAGCCTTTTTAGCAAAACCGTCCTTGTTCTCCTTGACTACCTTTTCTTTCCATCCCAATTCCATTTCCTAAATAGAATGAGTAGGGGGGATACTGAGAGACACCTCCTCCTTCTCTTTCCATCTTGGCTATATAACAGAAATGATACATTCCTTTTTTTTGCGGGGGGGGAGATGTGTAGGAGTTTTTCATTAATAACATTAATTTTAGAAGGATAGGATGAGGATATTGACATTCTTCCTCTACTTTAATGAAATTCAAAGCAGGATTTTATCTTAGGGCGTTTATACACGACCCCTAAGCTCCGCAACAAAGGGCTGCAAGCTCCAGACCTTAAAAATGTTTCCCCACCAGGTCCGGAGTTTGCAGACAATTAAGTGCAACCCCGCCCACCTAAGCGCGACCCAGCACACTTTTCTTGTACCTGCTTGAAGAGGGTGAAAAAATTTGATGCGGAGAGTGCCTGAGCTCTCCTCGCTTCTTTTTGTTGTTTTTCTTTTGCCTCCGCCCCTTTAAGAGCAACCAGGAAGTAAAACCGGGGCTCGGAGCAAGCTTCCATGCACCGGAGGTAAGGCTTTCTTCTTTTGTCCCTGTTTAAGGCTTTTTTTCCCTCCCTCCCCTCACGCAGACAGAACAAGGAAGTGCGGAGCGGGTGGGGACGGAGGAACAGCAACAAACCCTCAAGATCTCTGGTCCGAATTTAAGGGACCAGCGGATCTGAGGGGTCGTGTAAAAAGGCCCTTAGAGATACTTCCTAGGCAAGAGTTGTTGTTGTTGTTGTTTTAGAGTTACTCCCTGAAGTTGTTGATGATGACAATACCTGCAATACCTGGATTTCTCACTATATAAAAGTGATGCCTTCAGCTCTCTTTGATTCTTCTGTGCTTGAGTCTGGTGTGTTTGATTATTATGTATTTTCCTATGAAAGAATTTCAGTGCTTTGTGACACAGTGTTATATAGCGTAATTATATTTCAGTGAAGCTGATCATTTACGTTATGTATTAAATGCAGTTATTTATTAAAATATTAAACATATTTTAATATTTACATTATTTGGTGTTTAATATTTCATTGTAGCCCCTAAGGAATGCCCTGAACATAATACACAGAGCGCAGAGAACAATAAAAAAGAATATATAATTAAACACACACAAAAAAACCCCTAACATGTTTGATTAAAAATGACATTCTAAATTCGTAGAACAAAGGAACTGGTGCCTGCTACCACTAGTTATGCGACTCAAGGTCGAAACACATATTACCCTGGGCTAGTATTTCAAAGCTGCACTCCCTTAATCTTGGCCAGTCTTCACATGCAAGGAGAAGGATGTCCCAGTTCTTCGTCCTTGTTGTTAAGGACAAGCATGGAGTCACATTCTTAATGATATCGGCTTCTTTAGTTTTGTGATTTGTTGCTGAAAGCTTAAGACTTGATCTCACGACACAGTGGTTACACAGCAGTACTACACCTAAGTCTGTGAAGATTCTCAGTCATCCAGGTGAGTTTATCTGGAAGTTGAGTCATGGCTACTGGATTTCTTTTTTCTTGAAAAAGAAAAAAACAGTCCAGTAGCCATGACACAACTTCCAGATACTACACCCAAGACTCTGCTCACAACTAGAGATGGGCAAAAATCGCCTATCAGCTCCCGGTCCACCCCCTATTTCAGCAGGCACCCACTCAGAGGTAGCATCCTAACCTCCCTGCCCTGTTTTCTTTGGGCACTGCCTCTGAGTGGCTGCCCGTCAGAGCAGGCAAGGCTGTGAAGAACTTAACACTTGTTCCGTTGAAAATGGACTGGCACAAACCTCTGGTTTGGTGGCTTGTGCCCATCTCTACTCACTAACTGAATTAGACTCTGAGCTCAGGTAGCTGGCCCAAGGTTGACTCAATCTTCCTTCCTTCTGAGGTTGGTAATGTTGAGTTTCTTTAAAATTTAAAACAAATATAAATTAAATATTGTGAATGAAGTTGGCTTACCTGTTCCTTGCTAGAGGAGTGTTTGGGTTGTGGCAGTGCAGGTGAGGCAATCAAATTGAGGTTCTGTGCTGCCTCGGGCAGGTGTAGGCAATGAAGCAGCCAGAAGTGTATTTTAGGAAAGGCTCTGGTGTTACACTTTGCTACACCAACTTGCACCAACTTGCTAGCTCTGTTTGAGCTGTTTGCTTGTTGTGTATTATTCTGCTTACTGTATATGCTGTATACTTATTTGCTAAAGTTGAGGGTTATATTTTATTATTTATTTATTTATTTATTTGTTATATTTTTATACCACCCATCTTCCAGACGGAACTCTGGGCGGTTTACAAAAGGATAAAACCAACATCAACGGCAAGTAAAATAAACAAGAAGGCTAGTAAAGTAAGGAGGGAGAAACCCTTCGAAGTGGACAGCGCGGGCAGAGGGAAAAAAAAGAAAAAAATTAAATAGAAGTACTGGTAATATACATTTAAAGTTTAAGTTACAGTTCTGGGTTCTTTCACTGTGTTGTGAAAGGGATTGCTGAGTACAAGCAGGTATAGAACTGTTTTAAGTTGTTTATATAGAGCTGAGTATCAAGCATTGTATTTTTGTGTTTAATATATATATCTTTTGTCAAACAACACAAATATTCTATTTTTTCTACAGAATTGAGTGGGTCTATGTTATTTCATTATTTTCGTTGTCTTCTCATTGTTTATCTTTCTTCATGGGAGAAGACCATTTACTGTAAACTCTGTTGTTAAGGTTGAAGGTTTTTTTTTGTCTTAATCGTTAACTTCAACGCATACTTCACGACAGGTAAACGGAGTGCTCCATGTCTAGCCTGCACAATTAAACTGTAAATTGCCTACAGAGAGCTTTAAGCACTTTAAGTCTATATAAGCAGCAAATTTTGCTTGCTTGGTTTGTTGAATCTGACTCCAAGACAGGAAGAAAGGGTTACAGGGTGGAGGGGGGTGGGAAGTGCAGTCAAGTCTGAGAGCACCATTCTACAGGCAAAGAAGCAACAAAGCAGAAAAAGCTAAGAGGGAATAGATTAGGGAGGGGCCCCTTGCTACCTGCCTTTGCTTCTCTCATGCCCTGTGGAGACTAGTTCTAGTACAAATAAGCCAATTCCCATATGAATGTTAATATTTGAAATGGTGCTAATAGGGGTTGAGAGGTGTAGGAGCAGAACCACCTGCTGAATATTATGGAGGGATAGAGAGGAAGTGCGTTCCCAGACCCCTGAGTCGCCTTGACTCTCTCTCCATCCCAGAGGCCTTGTTGGTCTTCCAAACGATGCTCTTGGCTGTGTGTCATATATCATGTTCTGTTGCTAAAATGGTTTGGACTCGGAGGCACAAACATGCATAAAAATAGAAGAAAGCCTGAGCATCAGATTCATTTCCATGCAAGAGGGAGAGGGAGAGGGAGGAGGAGGAGGAGAAAGAAGGAAGGAGGGAGGGAGGGAGGGAGATTGAGAAGCACAAGTGGAAGGCATGAATCTAGACCAAGATTAAGCGGACTTAAAACATGAGCAGTTCCCTTGGTCCATCAGGCTGCAACCAGAAGTTGAGTGTTGCAAGCTAAAAAAATAATAATGGAATTGCCCTAAAGTTGCATGTGGGAGTTCGTGTGTGAGTGTGTGTGTGTTTGTCTGTGTGTGTGGTTACAGACATGACCGACTTTTTGTGACCCCATGTCCATGGAGTTTTCTTGGCAGGAATACTGGAGTGGCTTGCCAGTTCCTACTCCAGGCGCCTACAGCACCTGGTATTCCCTGGTGGTCTCCCATCCAAGTACTAACCAGGGCCGACACAGCTTAGCTTCCGAAATCAGACGAGATTGGATGTGCTTAGGGCACCTAGGCAGCTTGAGAGTTCATCCATCCTTGAGCAAATGGAACATAAATCATTCCATAAGAAGGAATGAAGAGATGGAAAATGAGAAACAACCCATAGAGGTCCATGGTGTTCCCAGGTCAGAAGAATTCAGTTCCTCAAGGTTTCAGGACCCTGCAGCAGGATAGCTCAGTGATTTAGATATCTGGCTGCAGAATTGAGAGTTCAATTCCTCACTCTGGGTGCTTTTACACAACCCCTAAAATCCGAGGCATAGGGCTCCCAGATGCCAAGCTTAAAATTGTTTTCCCACCAGCTGTGCACTTTAAAAAAATTAAGTACAACCACACCCACCTAAGCGCACCCCAGCACATTTTAAAAGTACCTGGTCTCCGGAGGTAAAAACTTTCTGATGCGGATTGTAAAGTAGTGAGTGCCGAGCTGTCCTCGCCTTCTGTTTGGGTTTTTTTGCCCCCTGCCCCTTTAAGAGACTGGAATGCTTCCGGGGCTGCTCCCCACAGCACAGTGGAGGTGAGCCTGCATTCTTTTCTCCCTTTTTTTCTCCCTCCCCTCACACAGACAGGAGCAAGGGAGTGCAGAGGGGTCGGACCACAGCAAGAGGAGCAAACCCCCAAGATCTCTGGTCCGAATGTAAGTTGCCAGCGGATCTTAGGGGTAGTGTAAAAGCGCCCTCTGTCTCCATTGAGGACAGCCAGCCTTTGTGGCTTTGAGCAAGCTAGAATGTTCCAGGGCAATCCCAGAGGAAGGGTAAAGTATGTCTGAGTTTTCTCTTCCTAGAAAACCCTGTAAAGGATTGCTGAAAGTCAGAATTGACTCGACAACATGTTGCTGCTGCTGTTGCTGTTATTGACACAGAAGAGGATGCAAGAGTTGGGAGGGGGTTGGAGCTGTTTTGGGCCAGATGATTTTTCAAAAGGATAATCTGAATAAACAAACCACGGATTCAGGCAAACAAATTTATAGATTTGCAGAGCCCACACTGTGGCTGGGGCTTGTGGAAGGTTCACTGGTAGGCTACAAGGTCTTCTCTCTTCCTCCCCGACCTCCTTTGAGACTATAGCGGTTACTTCACGTCCTACCTTTTTCCGCGATTACATTTTTACTATGACAGCATTGTTTGCAGTCACGTGGTTTTGTCCCTGTTCAGTCCCTGTTTCCATTTACTCACAGGCATGATTATTTGTCTCGTGACAAGTGTTACTCCACAGCCTTGTTTCATGACAAGATCTGTTTTTTTTGGGGGGGGAACCCATAAAAATAAAGGGCGCACTGCACCCCCTGTGTTTCGTCTATTGGAAATGTCGATCCACAGCACTCAAAAGTATGAGAGAAATGGACGGACGCAAGTTCATGAGCAGAAGATTGTCTTCGTTGCATGACAGATGTTTCCACATGGGACCTTGTCCCGGAACAGGAACAGAGGCAAAAGAATTCCCCAGCCCAGGGGCAGGAACGGCTTGTCACGCTCTGTTCCCAGTTCTGGGGGCGTGGTCGAGACAACTTTTTGCTTTCACGCTATGGACGTGAAGTAAGATTTTTTTTTTTGTACTGGTTCCAAACAGGACAGCAAGGAAGGAGGAACGGGACATAAAGTAACCACCTATGCCCCTGCTGGTGAGTCTTGATGCTGACACACTCCATTCTCCTTGCTTCAAATGGCACCATAAGCCCAAGTCTATGCAGCCACTGACAATTTCCTGATTCCTTTCTGTTCTCTCTCTTTTCTCACACCAGCACTGCTCAAGCAGGACACCCAATGCAGACTCCTGCACAGCCAGTGAGCCCTGAGACCCGCCAAACCACACTAAGTATAATTTACAGGATGAGACAGGGCATGCCAGCTTTGTATAAACTTCATGAATGAGGCCAGTCCTCAGAACTGAACCTTTAGCAAGCTTCAGAAAACACAAGCCACAGAGCATTTCAGAAAGTGATTAAACACGATGCCTGTGGTGTCAACTTGGTCACCCAGACATAGTTTTGAGGAAAATTGTGAGGTGCAATGAAATGTCTACTTAAATCACAGTGGTAATGTCTAAGCACAAGGATATTTGCATGTATGCATTTAAATTAATGCATGCAAATTAGAAGCAAAGAAATCCTCCTTCCCTCTTTTTATTTTGATGAATGCCCTTCTTTTGGGTATCCCTTGTCCTCTGCATCCTCCATGATTAAATAATCACCTCCATAGCAATTCCTTGACACTTCAGCCAACACTCTGACACATGGGAAATTTGTTTTAGGCTTTCAGGTATCTCAAACCAATGCGAATGACCTTCATTTTCCTTGTTTCCCTTGGCAGCAGAGAGGGGAAAAAAGGTAGCTCTGAAAAAAATGGATCTGATATTTTTACCACATTTAGCACCCAGTGATGTACAGCAATTAAAAGCCACCACATGGTTCCGGGACACATTGTTATGGGATGTATAGGCGAGGCCTATTTGCAGCTCCCTGTTCTAGTTTCAGGAGCTTTCCTGGCATCTTAAATTTCGCATTGCTCTTGACGCTGCCTGCCTGCCCGCCTAGTTTATACCTTCTGTGCATTTTTAATTAAAGTGAATTGTTGAAATCTCCATAAAATGCACAATCAGTATTCTGATTTATTGCACCGAGATGTAAAGACCTGCTTTTGCTACATGATTAAAGAAGTTTCACCAATTCTGCAGCATCTGTTAAGGCCTGACAGAGGGGGGAAAACAATGGAAAGCTGTTCTATAATATTATTCACGTTGCTTCTGTTCTGTGCCGATCTTCTTTCCTTGGTTCCATTGTGCCACTTAGTGGCAGTTTATAGACTAGTTTTTTAAAGCCTCCCATGCATGAATATAAATACAGTACCAGAAAAAGCTAGCTCGTGTGTGATTCATTCTCGTTTAATAACTTTACTGGGGAAAACTACACAGCACCAAAAGATATTGTTGCTTCTCTGAGATGACTCAATGAGGAAAGAACAATCTTCTCTTCTTTTTTGTAAGTTTGCATTAAGAATCTGCAAATCCCAGGTCTTACAAATTAAGCCCCCCTCATTGATATATTGACTACAGTGTTGCAAAGATTTAAATTAGGGCTAAAAGATGCCACCTCAGAATAGTAATCAGAAGCATCATGCAAGTCTGCTCTGGTTTGCATGGAATGAGTCAAGGACCATCTGAAAAAGCAGGCTCTTAAAAGCCATACAATCAGCGAAAGTCTAATTCAATGAGAAATAAGTTGCAAATATTTTGGGGCAACTGCTAAGGAAACATTTTATCCTAGGCATTCCAACAGTACACCATTAATAGCAGGCGAAAAGAACAAGAAAAAGGTTTTATGTTCCTTAAGTTTATATGGATATAAGAGTGGTTGATACTTTTTATTGGACCATGAAAAAAAAAATCAAACACATTCTACTTCATATGGGGAACTTAATTTAAAAAATGAAAAACAAAACACTCAAGATAATGGGCATGTGGTTATTCTTCTATTTTTTTGTTTTTAATGTCATGTATTCCATCCCCCGAAACATTGTAAGATCTTGCTTTCTTGCCTGGTTTCCCACTTTTTTCACCAACTATGGCATCAGAGCCTCGTGATGCAGTGGTTAAAAGGGTTTTACTGCAGCTATAACTGTGCTCATGACCTAGGGTTCAATTCCAGGTTGCAGGCTCAAGGCTCACTCAGCCTTCCATCCTTCCGAGTTCAGTAAAATGAGTACCCAGGACTTTGAGGGTGGGGGGCAATGTATAGCCTGCATACTGTAATTAAAACTGTAAACTGCCCAGAGACTACTTGAAGTGGTATAGGGCAGTATATAATGGATCAGTTATGTGCTTTTGTTTTTAATACCACATTGCTTTTTTTCTCCCTTTTTTGAGAAGGTCAGACTTGAGATTAGTAATAGAAGAAATTCAAAATACAGACCTAGCTATCTTTTCAGATCACTGCATATCTAATCTACAGCTGTGATTCCTGCAGGTTGGTCTCCAGAGAAGAATACAGGACATCAGCTTCCAGAATCAGTAAATACTAACCATGCTGAAACATCTGGGAGTTGAGTTACAGCTGGGGATCCAAGCTGAGGAACCTCTGCTCTCAGTAATTTAATGCAATATCTAACAATGCATGTGAGTATGCCCATCAGTGTACTGCAGAATTAATCAATACCATATTAGTAATGATTGAGCCCTTAATGGGTTTTAAAAGCCTCTGAAAAATTCTCCTCCCCCCGTTACTTAACTGTTATGCAGAGGAGGACCCTTCTCTCCATGCAACCACTCCCTATGGTTTCATTTATCCATGGTCTGAAAATATTAGAAAATTGAAACTAAAAAAAAAATCAGAAATACAGATTTCCATTTTATAATTCCCAATATGGGCCACAAGATGGAGCCAAAGACCATGATACATATATAGGGCTCACCGTTGCTCTTGTGTTCAGCATTCGTGGTGGGGGAAGGGGCTTGGAAATGGTCCCTTGCAGATATCACAGTCCTACTGCACTAACAAACACCAGGTTAGGTAGCCTCTGAAAACCAAGGAACCATTTTCAGCTACTGGCCAAGAGTACCGGTAGAAGCAGTGGGAATTTAAACATTATTCTTTCCCCTCTCCACGAATCCCCCCTCCCCCAAATACTAAAGTGACTCGGGGGTCATTTTTAATTCTAGAAAGGTCATTTCAAGTTTGGAAGAGCATAGGGCAAAGGTATATTTTAAATGGCACTGTGTGCTGAAGACAAAATATCTTTTAAATAGCTACCTTTCCCATTTTGGGTTAGGAATTGGGTCAACCCTGCCATTTTGAGTTTTGGAGGGCTTCATACAGCTTACAGCCCTACGCTCTCCCCTGCTATAGCTCCGTCCAAACATTCAGTGGTTTTTGATTGAGTTGTGATAGTTACAAACTGTCCTGTCCATTTTGACTGGAATCTTACCCCACCCCACCCCCCAAAAATGGGTTCTCAGTTGTGCATATAAAACTTATACTGCAGGGTCATTTTAATGTTTGAAGTGAAGAACCAATTATCAGGAGTTTAGCCCAACTGCCCAAATCTCCTATCCAACATATTCCGGCATCAAAAATTTGCACAGAGTCTGTGAATGCATCATGGGATATAGCCACTGACTCTCCAGCCATTTATTGAGAGAAGAGGTAAGAGGATGTGCGGTTGACATTCTACAAAGCAAAGGAGCGAGAGAATAAGTGAAACAATGCCACATGGTGCTACATGGTGAATTCCACACGGTTGCTACATGGTGAATTCATCGCCCGGTGGCAAGGCTGATGGGTTTCACTTGCGCATGTTGATTCAGACAATAGGCTTAATATTTATCAGATGAATTTTTTTTTCCAGGAAGGGAGAGTGGACTTCCAGTTTTGCTCACCTCTTTGGAATGAAATGTGTGGCTCTTATTAACTCGGAGAAGCCTCCTCCATTGACCTTGCCAGAGGGGGAAAGATATGCAAACACAGACCAGTAAAAATTAATAAGGGGTGCCTTATATAAAACAATGGGAACTAATCTATTGGAAAATTGAAATCATTTCTGGTTCATTTTCCTCTTACAGAAGGAGGAGGAACAGGCAGAGGAGGAGGAAGCTCACTCTTGTGTAACACATGGGGAAAGCAAAATAGCATGTTATTTTTCTCTCTCGCTACCAATGAAGGCAGATGATGGCTGATCGACAGAGAAGAAGCTAATCCAGCTTTCTTGCCAAAAGGGGCTGCCTCTGGAAAGTGTTCAGAAGCTTGAGTGGATCCAAAATGGGGCAGCCAGATTGTTGAGTGGGGCTGGTTACAGAGATCACATAATCTCCACCTGCTCCCCCATCACAGCAGCTTCGTTACAGCTGCTGATACACTTCCAGGTACAATTCAAAGTATTTATGTAACGTTTCGTGGACACGTCGATTTCTTCAGACATATCACAGCAGAACGAGGTTTGTAATATAATATGTGATGAGATATACATTTCATACTGGATGTTCATTGGGGGATGTTCCTCTAGTATGAAATGTATATCTCATCACATATTATATTATACACCTCATTCTGCTGCTATATGTTTCAAGAAGTGGACATGTCCACGAAACGTTACATTAAAATATGAAAGTTAGTCTTGAAGTTGCCACATGTCTTGTCTTGTTTTGTTTTTCTTTAATTCAAAGTACTGATTCTAACTTATCTAGCCCTCAACAGCTAGTCCATGCTATCACAAGGACTGGAAATTTGGAAATTTGCAGTGATTTATTTTGTTGGTCTGAATGATCTGAGGATGATTAACAATGAACGGACAGACCATGGGCTACATATCCCTTTATGAACCTGCTCAGATGCTAAGATTATAAGCTGACATGTATGTTTGGGGAGGAAACGGCAGAGGGCCTTCTCTGTGGCTGCTCCCAGACTCTGGAACTCCCTCCCACAGGAAGCCAGGCTGGCTGTATTATTGCTGTCTTTCTTCAAGCAGAGAGAAATCTAATGGGTGAAAAAATTTAATGAAACAAAAAAAGAACAGTTTTTGATAGGAAGACACACCCTGTCATCTTCAGGATACTAACTATGTTGCATATGGCAATATACCACAAAACACAAAACTAATGGCTTCATCAATGTACTGCTGTCCAGATGATATTAGTTATAGGAAGCCATGACTCTTTGCCTTTTCTCACAGTCCAGCACATTATTTTCCACATGAATCACTAAAGACTCTCTTATCAGTCTCAAATTCCAAGAGTGTAATTGAAACAGCTTTTATGGTTTCATTAAAATATATACTATGCCCAGTTTCCTAGCTGTGTTTTACTAATGCAGATTTTTCCCCTAAATTATATGTTTAAGGTTATACTGTACATATTTCTTCTTTGGCTTTACCATCCCCTTCCATCTCTTCCCAAGGGTGCGAAGAGTTTCAACAAATAATCCCTGCTCCTACACTTCTAGGGTTACAATGAAAAGCTCCTTACTTCGTCTTCTTGACTATCACGGCATGCCCATATTCATACTTGAGTACATGATCTAAGGGCAGGAGAGTGTTTTATCTTGCAGTGATCACCTGTGTTCTGACTATGCTGCTCAGAACACAGGTGTTTTAGGTGCTGTCTTTCCAGCCTTGCTAAGGTGGACAGCCTTTTGTTTACCTTCCCTTGCTTAAGATACATTGGTTGGTAGGCAGGCAAACAACCCTCAAATCGGGATGAAAATCAGTGTTGTTGTCAAAAAGAGACAGATGGATACCAGCTGATGGTACCATTGGCAGATAACAGTGAAAATAACTTATCTGCCATATGTAGTCTATTACCTTCTCTTTATCTGCATTTCCCATCTCAAATTCAAATCAGAAAGTGGTCTAAGCAAGCCTTTTTCACTGCATTAATGCAAGCAGTTAGGGGTTTTTTTTTTTGGTGTGTGTTTATGCTTTTCCATTTTATTGGGTATTTTGTTAAATTGTGTTTTATTAGTAAAGGTAAAGGTTCCCCCTGCACATGCATGCTAGTCATGTCCAACTCTAGGAGTGGTGCTCATCTCCGTATTCAAGACAAACAACCAGTGTGGTGCAAGTCCATGACCACGTGGCCAGCATGACTGCACGGAAACACTTTTACCTTCCCACTTTTTATGGCAGTACCATTGTACATGCTTTCAAACTGCTAGGTTGGCAGGAGCTGGGGTTAACAGCAGGAGCTTGTTCCGCTGTGTGGCACCTGGGATTCGAACCGCCGAGCTGCCAACTTTGCAGCCAACAGTTTTGCTTATTGCTTATTTGCTACTTTTATGCTTGCTTATGTTGATGTTTTTTTTTTGTACACCACCTGGATTTATCTTTGTACAAGCTGGCAGTATATAAATGCTAAATAAAGTGAAGTAAAGTGGTATTCAATACATTATCTGTTACACAAGGACTGCATAACGGGTTGCACATCCACTTACACAATCATGGGTCCAAGCAAAACAATCCAGAACAACTCTGTGAGCAGGGATTTTCATGCTAGTAAAATGATGTTGACAGCATTTAATGATTCATGTTTAATTTATGCTCTACTGTACTTTTTCTAGCCATATTCAAAGATGCTCTTATGGCAAAAATAGAATAAATAGTGAAAAGGGATGCATTTAAACAGCTTCCTCACAGGAGGAAAGGGGAAATGAGAATGCCAGGGTGGATGGAGCCTGGGCAGTCATGCATGTTTTCTGGTTTATGTCATGCATCTTTTTTCTCCTGGAGCACAGCAGACAGAGATGTTATCTATGTACAGGTGAACGGGTGGAAAGCCCCAGAGAAAAGCCTCCTGGCAGCCTCCAAATCAGCCTCCCAGGAGGCTCCTCAGGGAAAACAATGGCTACAAGTGTTTACAGTTTCAGTCCCTGGTAGGTAATGCCGATCTGCTTGTTCTAATAGGGCTGTTTGAAGCCTTAACGGTTAGAAACCCTGTGGGAAAGAACATGATTTTGCACAAAGGGGTGATTGCTATGGAATTTAGAATGGGGGGACGGGAAACAAAGGAACAACAAGGTTGGAAATTGCAGGCGTGCAAATTCTCCCCGCCCCCTTCTTTTCCCCTCTGACTGTGCCAGGAAATATATTTTGCGACATCATAGTGCCCTCTAGTGCTTTTCATTAAGCATGGTATCTCTAAAGTTGGGGAGAGCAGAAAGAACCGTGGGAATTATTATATTCGGTGGAATGAAATTTATTCTGAGCTGGAGTGAGTGAAACGTTATGCTTTGGATAGCTGTTTGTTAGCAGTCAAAGCAGTTGATGATGATGATGATGATGATGATGATGATGATGATGATGATGATG
>JAHTLZ010000045.1:1302263-1315456 GCA_023846285.1 Phrynocephalus versicolor
TGATGTCAGTAGTATTCTAGAGCAGTGGTTCTCAACCTGTGGGTCCCCAGATGTTCCTGGATTGCAACTCCCACAAATCCTGGGCAGCTCAGCTAGTGATGAAAACTTCTGGGAGTTGCAGTCCAGGAACATCTGGGGACCCACAGGTGGAGAACTGCTTTTCTAAAGTGTTCCAGAGCTACACACACTGGGCATGGTTAACAAGCAAAGATAGCCTGATTTGTGTTCCTTGTTTCTAGGTGTACTTAACAACCAGCCATTATGATTTCCACTGTGCTGTTCTCCAGGGTGTTGTCACAATAAATGTTTTGATTTCCCATAATGCCCCACATTCTGTTACTACTGCCGAATAAGCCAACACCGGGGTATCCAATGACAGGAGAAAGAACTCATCAGTAGGCATTTGATGAAGTGTTCTCTCCCCAACCATTTCTGTAATGGTACCAAATGCAACCCTCCAGAATCCTGCACCTCCAGGAGAGTGTTTTTTGCTTCTCTGGATAGAAAAATGACAATTAAACAGCATACAGAGACTTCTTTGGTTTAAATAGTCATTTAAAGAAGATTTGGAGCAGATAAACTATACGATATTCTCTCTCTACCATTAACTAAGGTCACACCACTAAACAGTAGAACTCCATTACAAAAGAAGTGGAGTTATCCCCCATTGAGCTGCAATAGCAGAGACAGACTTTTAGTTATTGGGGAAAGGAAGGAAATGGGCGCAACTGGTTAATTGCAGCTAATTTCTTTCACCCTCTGCATTCAACTTCCATGGCTAATGCCATCTTCAGTATTTCGCCATGACTTGTATACACACCCTTTCACCAACTCAACCACGATAAAGTCATTCCCATCCCCGCTGTTGTAGAGTATTAAACCATCCAGTGATGTCGTTTTGAACTGGAAAAACAGGTGCATAGAGGTGTACGCCTGCAGGGTCGCCAGGGCAACATAGCTGGCTTTTGTCTTAAACGTGACTGGATCGGCGATGATGTTCCTGAAGCCAAACCGGGCATTGAGCTCGCAGTAATCAATGTCCCCGTTTTTACACAAGTCAATGTATGCCATGCCATTAAAAGTGAGGCTTTGCAGATGGCCAATAAAGTTGGAAGGGACGGAAGACAAGTAACGGCGCTCAGTTATGATTCCAGTCTCTATGTTATGGAATTCCAGTCTTGTGTGATCCCCGGCCATTTGACCTTCAAATGAAAATGGGTTTTGAGATGTTAGTGTCACAGTCAACATGAGTAGTAATTCAGATGCTCAGTTCCTAATATTCCATGCATAAATATAATACAACCCTGTGACTCAATAACTTTTGGTTTCAGATGCAATCGTATAACCAGCTAAAACGGTTGAGAGCTTGCAACGATGAAACTCGAGGTGTGATCGGATAGCTGCCAAGGGGAACACTAGAATCATATTGGAAAGGGTCACATTAATGTGAATGATCTCTCTTAAAGCACCCTTCCTTCCGCCAGGAAATCACTCCGGACCAGCCTCCCAAAGTAGCTGCAATTTATGCACTTATGCCAGCATATTTGGGTAAGACACATCAACAGTCTTAGTTGATCAATCACTTCTCAGCATTTTGATAAAGATCAAGGGTAGTACTGTATAAACATGTTCCAACTATACCTGTGTTGAATGTAATGTGCAAACACTCTTCTAGCAGTTAACAATAATCAAGAAAAAAGTTCCATGTTTTAAGCTGGACAATGGGCATGTTTTCCCAATAATGTTTGATTCACCTGTTATTATGGTATAGGCTTCTGGGTACATTTTTCATTAAGTATTTCAAACCCATGCCTGAAATTCAGTCATCCCTTTCTCTACCAGTTTTGACCAAATATATTTTCTGTTGTGTTGTGGTGGTGGGGGGTGGACCTTATGTACTCAAAATGCCTGCTTCTCTTCTCCTTCTTTCCTTCTGAAACTTCACTCATTCCTATTATCTCATTCTCTTCTACTCTGCTTTTGCTTGTTCCACACTTTTTGGGATTTTTATACATAATTTGTAAGTATCTTCAGCATCAAAGGTGAAACAAGTGAGTCTTAACATTAAAAATTCCTATGACTCAATTATTTTTGGGATCAGCATCTCTCAGATCACCAGCAGCCCAAAGTCTCTTCCAGTTCTTGAGCTTCTCTATGGCAGGTTGACAGCAGAACTGGCCATAGATAACGGCTTGTGCCACATACAAAGCTACCACCTTCAAATGCATTCAAATGGAGATATCTAGGAATGACAATTATCCATTGTTACCTGTCATGGCTTGTTGGTCATCCACCATTAACTTTAAGCTTTTCCCTCTCCGAACCACACGCACTGTGTGCCATTCATTGTCATTGAGGTTATAGCCAGCAAAAAGGGTTTCTGGACCTTTGCCTGTAGGGTATGCCAAACAGTTATTATGGAATCTTTAAAACAGTCTACACGTGAACCTCACAGAGAGAAAAAAAGAGGGAGCAAAAGAAATAGAAAGAAAGACAAAGAAAAAACAGAAGGAAAAAGAGAGAACTTGGCTGGAATAAATATTTTATATAAAACAACTTTGAAAAATATAACAGGTTGGTAGAATACCAAAGGATATGAATACAAAGGACATGCATGTTATATTTAAAAACAATAGTTGCATATTATATTTAAAAAATGCTAAATTGGTGAACTGATTTTTCATGAATCGGCACAGTCAATACAAAGTCCAGTATTATCTATATCAGCTATTTCTGGAGACTGCACTCTTTTGTAAAAGTGCAAATGAAATACTGATCAGATTAAAAAAAAAATAAATTGGGCTCAACATGGATCCTCCTCCAGAGTGTTTTGAGGGAGGCATATACCTTCAGCAATTATATTGCCCTACATTGTCCTGTGTCAGCATGGAACAAATAATGTCTATAGTGATTTCTTGATTTTCCTCAATTTGTGTCCAAAGGTCATATTGTTGGATTAAATTGGCATAAGCGCACAAAAAGATTTTGGTCACTTAACAAGGTACCTAACTGATCTTGGTGGTAGTGATTCATAAACTGGAATGGAAACTAAGCTGAAAAATTCACAGGAAACTTGACTCTTGAATTCATCAGCAGTTGTTTTTAATCAACCTAATTTTTGACTCCCAAAGAAGAAATATTATCCTTTTTTTCCATATGTGGATGCCATGGTGCTGACATACCTGGGATGATGCAGGGAGCATCCATTCCCACACTAGATACTAACAAAAGGGGGGGGGAACCCAACAAACTAACACATCCCTAGAGAGAACAATTTGCCCTTTTGCCTATTGGCTTGTGGACCAGAATAGTGTCGCCTACTGAGACCGGAGGCTTGGAAGTGGTGGTGACTGGAGATAAGTTACATGTGATCAAAGAAGAAGGAGAACAAGGTAGCTAATCTTATTTCTCATTGACCCTGAGTAACAGGGACATATGTGTCAATCTCCTAAGAAGAAGTAGAGGAGAGAAAAACAGCAACAATGTGAAAAGAAGGAGCAACAGCACTGGCCCTGCTGTAGTGAAGCAACCACCCAACAAAGTAGGGTAGAATGGAGAAAGCAGCAGTGGCAGCTTTCTCCATTCTCTGCTGGAAAACTGTACTGTGTGGTCCAGACAATTTATTTATTTATTATTTATTTATTATTATATTTATACCCCGCTTATCTTCCATTCGGAACTCTAAGCGGCTTACACTGGGCGAACAAGCGCCAATAAACACAAATTCAACAATAGTATAATATACAACAAACATAGAATCAGACAGTTAAAACCCAGTGCATCCAACAAACCGGCAATAAAAACTATCGAACCAGGCGACTCTAACTAAACAGACTAGGCCTATGGTGCACATAAAGCATTGTCGCTTGGAAACTAAAGATGGCGGGACCCCCCAAAAAAACAGGGCTCCTTCCTTTATTATTTGTCCCCCCTCCCATTTCTTACATGTTTAAAGAAGACAATCACCAAGTCTACCAGTAGCAACTTAAGGCCTACCCTTAATCTCTTCTCTCTGCTATCTGCACACATTGTCCATGTGAATGGCTATGTTGATTAGTGTGCATTTATCCAAACCATCAATTTTATATATCATACATCTCTTCCACTCCATTATGAAGAGCAAACCACATTCCATCTCCATTGCAAGAGAAAAAGAAGTTATTTCAAACAGGGCTTTTCTCCCCTTCTTTCAATTCTGTATGATTAGTAGAGATGGGCACGAATTAAAAAAAATGGCATTTCGTTTGTCGTTTGGAGGGTCTGTTTCATTTCGTTTCCATTTTTTGCGAATTTTTGCAAAAAATTCATTTTCATTTTCGTTCATTTCGTTACCTTTTTTTCAATTTTTTGTGATTTTTTAAAAGAATTTTAAGCAATTCACTCATATTGCAGTAACGGAAACGAAACGCACGACAAAATTTCCGGTGTTTCTGTTCGTTTCGTTTCATTTTAGAGACAAAATTCGTTTGTCGTTTTGTTATGTAACGAAACAAAAAAACGGAAATGGAAACAAAAAATTGTTCGTTTTGTGTCCATCTGTAATGATTAGCTTACTGGTTATCCTAAAACAACAATTCAGTGGCAATAATTTGGTTGATAGTTTTATTGCAGTTTTTCTGGCAAATGAATAACCTCTAGATTCATGACCCAGTTATAGTGGATGCCTTGTAGTAATTGTATGTTTGTCCAGATAAATCAGGGAATTTTGCTTCTGCCTGATAACTTGCTTGAGTTTCTAACTATTTACTCAAGCAAAATGACCTGCCCCTAGAAGGAAAATATAGAAATGCTAAACAGCAGAAGGATTTTCTTCTGAAAATTTGCAGGTGGAACCTTGTTCAAATGAATTGTTTCTCCAAATCCCCATATCCATTTCTTTTCTAAAACACCGACTTTCATACTTTCACCTTCCAGAACAATTTTCTCATAAGGTGTAACCTTAGAAAATAAAATGTGTGTGTGTTATGTTACAGTCGTGACCGACCCTTCATGACTCCACGTCCATGGGGTTTTCTTGGAAGGAATATTAGGGTGGTTTGCCAGTTCCTATTCCAGGCGCCTACAGCACCTGTTATTCTTGGTGGCCTCTCGTCCAAGTACTAGCCAGGCCTGACCCTGCTTAGCTTCCAAAATCAGGTGAGATCGGATGTGCTTAGGGCATCTAGGCAGCTCCAAAAAAAGAAAACAGTAAGATACAATTACAGGAGCACCAGTTTAATCAATGGAACTTACTCATTAAACTTACTCAGGAGTTCACTCCCTAAATTCCCAGTGATTCAATGGGCCTTCATAGTGTCATTTACTATGCTAACCAACAGGATTTTGGCCATTGTTTCTAAATGTCTGTGAAGATTCTCAATCACCCAGGTGAGTTTCTCTGGAAGTTGAGTCATGGCTACTGGACTTCTTTTTTCTTGAGAGACATAAATGCTTCGCTGCTCATCCAAACAGCTTCCTCAGTCTGAATATAGCTAGTGCGAGTCCTGCATCTTATAGTCATAGACTGATGAAGCTGTTTGGATGAGCAGCAAAGCATTTATATCTCTCAAGAAAAAAGAAGTCCAGTAGCCATGACTCAACTTCCAGATAATCCCCTCCTTCATTCTGGACAAAATGTTTCTAAATATTATTCTGGAATTAAATTCAAAGAAGAATAGGGGCTACCACAAGGGGCTGTTAAAAAAAACTCATAGCCATGGGCAATTAAAAAAAAAAGACAAATGGGACAAATAAAAAGGGAAAATATTCATCCCTTGGGATTCTTTGGGGCTTCCAGACCTGATAAACACAAAGGGAGAAATATTAATTGAATCAGCAATATTTTTTTTTTAGTTCATCCCTATTTCTATTCAGAAATCATTGCAAAGGTTGCTGGCTGAGGTAACAGCTTCACTTTGAAGAGGTCTAAGAAACAATGAGCTTCGCAAAGGACATGTGTCACTTGGAACTCTTTTTGTAAAATTGTGATATTTTCATTTTAAATGTGTATGGTGTTTCCCAACAGACACTGTTCACTGCCTCTTCACTTATGTGAGTTGTTTATCCTGGAATTCCTCCCTATAGTCTCCAAAGTATAGCTTATTCCTTAGACATGGGGATAATGCTTGACTTTGGGTGCCGTTGAGGACTGGGAATCATAGGAATGGTGGCCATAGTGATTTTTTTTGGGGGGTGGGGGAGCACCTCCCTTACAATGCCTAAAGGAGCCATAAACCTGAGACCAATCCAAGTAGCAACACATCTTGGAGGCTGGCCAGTGAAAATTTGGACAAAGCCCAACAGCTTGTGAAATGGATGGTTGTGTGTGTAGAATATGCAAATAGGTCAGCGGCCAAAGATGGCTGTGGTTCATTCTGGAAAACATGTCTGCTTAATGGGTCTTGAAGCATTTTGGCCATTAAAATAAATGAAGCATATACCACCAAGCTCCCACTTGATGTGGGGTATATCCATAGCAATTATATCTGTATTCTAATCCATTTGGACACTAATTCTAAAAGGGAGTACTTGCGAATACAAAAATACCCCACAGAATAAAATTATACTGCTTTCTACTGATGCTATATGTTTTTATGCCAAGAAAAATGGCTGCCATTTCCTCTTTATACATTGACTCTAGCTACTCCTGAGAATCCATCAGTCTCATATATTGGAAAAACTGTATAGTCCCCTGTCCCCCGTCAACACATTCTGTGCAAGGCCAATAACATCCATAATGAACCATGGCTTTAAAATAGCATTTTCTGCATTGTATGTTAGAAGCATAAATTTTACTCTGTGCATCTATCTGTGTGCAAAAACCAGGGCTCCTGAAAGTTTTCAAACAGCGGGCTGGTCCACCACCACCCAGACAACACTGGGGGCCTGACCACAGTAAAAAAAAAAAGGCAGACATGAAAAAAGGGGGAGGGGGGAGGGAAGTGGGCGGAGCTTCCCCCCACGATTGGCCCATAATTAGTGCATCTCCAGGGCCCCAGCAATGCCTCCTGCTCCAGATTTCCACCCTGAGGTGCCGTCGCTGGGATCCCTCTGCTGCGCCTCTACCTCCTCCTCCTATAGTGGCAGCGGCTGCAGCGGTTCTCCTTCCTTCCTTCATTTTGTTGGGAAGGAGGCAGCAGCCCAGACAAACTCAGGCCCCTCTTCACCTTCTGGGCGGCCACTGAGGATGAGGAGCAGCAGCCGCAGCAAGGGCTGCAAGGCTGGCACCACTGTGTGTGGATCCAGCCATGCACCATGGCCATCACACCCTTGCTGTGCCCTGGAGGGAAACCTGGCCAAACGGTGCACTGCAAGTGAGGGAGGGAGGGGGCAAGGACTGGGAAGGAGGGAGGAGAGGTAGGAAGGCTTGCCCAAAGCCATCCACAGCCCACTCACTGGCTGAGCCCAGACAGGCTGCAGTGCTCTTTTGGCTCGCCCGCCCGCCCATCACCAACCAAGGACAAATGCAGCCCCGCCAGCCTTCCAGGAACCAGGCCCGGGCCACTGTTGGCCTTCCCTTCCCTTCTTTCTCCGCCACCTCCTCTTCGCTAGTCTCTAACCCAGTGGTGGTGGCGGCGGACTCAGCCTCTGACCCTGGCTGGGCTCCCTCCTCCCCTCCCTCACTCCATGGAGCAAGGCAGCAACTTGGAGGGGGCTGGGTGGGCGGGAAGTAGCTCCGTTTCCCCCTTGGTCGCCTGAGTCCATCCCTCCGTCAGTCCACTGCCGCGGCTGCTCCCGCTTAGAAGGTTGGCTGGCGCTGCCTCCGCCTGCCCTCTTCCTTCCTCACAACCACAATAACACAGGCGGCAGCCACACAAGGAAGGCAGGTGGGTGGGGTGGAGGAGGAGCAGGGGCAGGGCCTCAGGGGCAGGCCCTTGGGGCCATGGAGGGAATGGGAGACCTTGCCGCAGCCCTCCCATTTTAAATTGCCCTGCTCAGCTGCAGCTGCTTCCCCCACCATCTGGGCAGTGGGTGGGGGAAGCGGGGGACCTTGCCATGGCCCACCCACTTTGAACTGCCCCACTAGCCAGCGTGCTGATCATCTGGGCTGTGTATGGGGAAAGCGACATAGCCCACCGCTTTGAACTGCCTCAGCAATAGAAGCAGATGCGGAGGCTGGCTTGCTCACGAAGCCAGGGGTAGGTGTGTGTGGGGGTCTGCAATTGGTCCTGGGGGCCGCATCCAGCCCCCAGGCCTTAGGTTGAGGACCCCTGGCATAAACAATCACATGTAGTTATTTGAGAAGTTGCACAAACATACAGCCATACCATTCCCTGTATGCAGCCATATTTTGACATATCATAAATAACCAGATGTTCTCTCTAGGTAAATCAGTACCCAAATGTTACAGTAGTTGTATTATCTATGCCACTATGCCATTATACATCCACAGTTCTACCCATCAAGGATGTAATGATGCACCAACAAACAGCCTAAGTAGCTTTAAATGGGGATTAGGCAAAACAAAGAATCAAAAACCATCCTAATAGTCTTGCTTGACACCTACAATTCATGACATACATTATTTCAATGAGAGAGTCAACATGCATTTCAGTAGCATTAGTATGATTTAAACCATTGGTATGGTTTTAAGGAAAGCACAGCATCATTGACAAAACAGAGTTTGTATGGGGCTGGTAAAGTAGATAATAAGGGAATAAACTACATAGGATGACAACAGCAGTGGCAGGTTCAAGAGATGGTAAGGAGATGACAGGAGAGGTGGAGAAGAACCAAAACAAAGCACCAAGTGGGGTAGGGGAATCCAAAACTTTGAGTCATTTCAGCAAAATGGGATCCCCAAACCTAAACATGAACAGAACCATGCCTAGTCCATGCCCCCCCATTCATGGTCAGTGTTTGCCCATCTCCAGGGCAGACCACAGAAATACAGTGCCTCTAGTCAAGGTAGTAATGGTCGTATTTCTTTTCCTGCAACTGTCCCATGACTTGCTGTGGAGTGAGGAACAGGGAATCAACATTAGAGATAGGCATGAAATGAATGATAAAGGTGGTGGTGATGGGTATCAATAAACTGGCTTCATGGTCCATTTTCTGGTGGTTCAGAGAAAGAGACCTGCCCTGGACTAAATGAAATGCTGAACTATTGTTGGTCTTGGTGATCTACAGTATATGTGGGCTGTACTTTGAACAACCCAAATACAATAATCACTAAACATGGCCTCACACTTGTGATGATTCTCCTCCCCACTCCCTCCATATTTGGTTAAGATTGGATCTCGAGACATCCATGATCTAGCTCCTCCCACCCACCCAAAGCAGGGTCCCCTGGGTAAGTGGACTTTGACCAGGTGGTATGTGTAAATAATAGAATTTTCAGGCATCCGCAGCTGAACTACATACTCTATTTACTGCTATAAAGGCAGCCCCTTTCAGTTTTCCTTGTTCTTTGCTTAGCATCTATGCCATCTTTATAGCAATTGCATTGCTAATGATGGCATGATTTGGAGCTTTCTCCTTCTGAATGAGACTTCAAACTAATATGGGAGTATATGCTATAACGGGTACTTATGAAATTCCAAAATGAGCACTTCCTTTGAAAGTATAATCTACAGACCATGTAATGAAATGACATTGTATAGCAAAGAATGGGAGAAAATACTGGAAATAGTGGATGATCTTTACCTAGAAGAACAGCTTGGTAGTCTGTCCATACAAACTATTCTTTCATGTACTAGAACTACTTGTAATGTTCAGTCCTTAGAATAGAAGAGAAACATTAGAGAAATTCAAAGAAATTGGCTGAGGTTCCTATATGCACCAAGGATCCACATATGGATACATTCTGAAGGAATACTATATGGATGTATTATGCATATTGTTAAAACACACATAGAGTTCAGTTGAACCTTAAAAATATGCAGTGGGGCTAGAAGAAGACTATTTAATCTAATACATCGGTTGTGTTTGGGCTGATGTTCAAAACAAGACAATTATAACATTACTATACATTTTCTTCTTCTTCTGTGTTTGATATCTCTTTTGGCCAACCTTATATGTTGGAACAGTGAAACAGCTATCCCAGTAGCAGATTAGTGGTGTAATGAAAGGGATGCAAATTATTAGATTTTTAACATTACTATTGGGTTGTTACCACCAGTGAGTGGGAGAGGGACCACTGGATCTTATCTGCACTCATAAGCAAAAAAAATCATTTTTAATACCATGTTTTGACTGTGTCGATTTACCTCATACCAGTCCATGATTAAACCAACTTGGATTGGGTGCTGGGAGTCCCTTGATCTAACAGTATTCTACTGTACACCCAGAATGACCAACAGATTTATACGTTAAGAACAATGTAGAAGAAAATGAGAGAAGTCTTTAGCATTTTTAAAAATGTGTATATATACAGTATATATAAAACATTCCATCCTGCATATTAGGAATAAGGGGTGGGGGCAAGGGAGAGAGAGAGAGAGAGAGAGAGATGGTTCAGAAAAGAAGAAATGTGGACTGTGAGTTTATATTGAGATGAAGATCCCCACTGAATCGGTTGCTGTCTTCCTTTTTCGTGGTGACTACAAAATCACATGAGATGTGTTATTAATCTTTGGCAGCCCATATTTGGAATTATTTTCAATCCGTGTTTTAGGAGATAGATGGTTTTGTCGTTGTCTGCTGTTGTGTTGGTAAGCCAAGACTAAACAAAGAATTACAGAAATTCGCCTATTGGACAGTACAAAGAAAATAGACTCAGCTGTGCAGTTATTTGATACTCACCATACTCCTAAAAGAACTTTTCTCCTTTCCTTGGTTTTGTCCTTTGCTAGACACAGACAAGACGCAGAGTGAAGGCTGCTCCCGAGAAAAAAGCTTTAGAATTAACAACTAGACTTGGGCACTTTGTGCTTCATACACATACACAGGTGCGGCAGAGCTCCTCACTCCTAATGCCGGGCTGCTGGTCCACTTACCGGATTCTGAGCATTCTGGGCTAGCACACCAATCAAAGGATGACCCTGGCTGGATCTTCCCCACCTCCGTGGACAGCTGACCATTCAGGCAAGGAGGCCGAACAGGGATTCTCTCTATGCAGCCAATGAGTGCTCAGCTATGGGGGAGTGGGGGAAAGGCTGGCCACATTCCTCCCTGGATTGGTGCAAGAGCCCTAGAGAAGGAACCCAGGTGTGCACAGAGCCCAGGAAGTGAATTGATGGGACTGGAGGTGGGAGCGGGAATGGGCCTCTGCAGCACCTGTTGTGTCACAGTGGTACTTCATATGGACCTATTCAGCAATTAAGATCTAGTCAGGGAGCCCTCTTGAAAGAGCCATCCCTCAAGGAGGTATAAGGGATGACTTGAAGGTATAGGGCCTTTTCAGCAACTGCCCCCAGACTATGGAATGCCCTCCCGAGTGAGACCCACCTGGTGCCAACGTTGATAACATTTCAGCACCAGGTAAAAACCCTCCTGTTCCAGAAGTTTTTAAACTGATGATTGTGGGTCCTGATGGCAATTTTAGTATTGTGTTTTAATGTATTGTATTTATATGTTTTTATAGTTCTAATTTTATTGTAATTAACACTACCTTTGGGTAGTGAGTGGCATACAAGCTATATAAATAAATAAATAAATAAATAAAATTTTCGCAAAACACAAAGTGCCCATGTCTATGTACAGCCTTTTAAGGCGGTCTCAATCCTTGCTGATAAAATGCAGTCATCTAGGGATGGGAAAGCTATGCACCTATTGCAACTATGTTTATTATGGTTGTGACAGAACCACAAGGGGGGAATTTTTGTGCATCCATGCATGCACAAAAAAGACCCATGCTGCAGGGATGAAAATTAGAGGGCACAAGTTAGATTTAAAAAAAAAAAATTACAGTTCTCAGAGCCTTATAGCCACCATGGCCTCAATCCACATGAATCCAAAATTATAAAATGGTAGGTTAAACCAGCAAATTTCCAGATTTTGCTTTCATGGGAAAATGCTGAGTAGTACTGATACAGCCCTCCTCCTCCTCCTCCAGTTCTACTTCTATGGTCCTCAAACTTGCTTTCTTGAGATGGCTATAATTTTCCAGAATCCTATAATTTATAAATGTCATCACAGAAATCACAGAGGGGAATTGCTGCTAATCAGTGAGCTGCCTATCACATTCCTGATACTGTTTTGTTGGTATGCAACTAGCACTGTGAACAGCAACACATTAATTAGCAGCATTTTGCCACAACAATTTAAATAATCTACACAAATTGGCATGAATTCACAATAGCCTGGAACTCTTAACCATGTGATCTTTCCCACAATTGTTTTTGGGACATCCTCATAAATAAGCAGTTTCTGATTCTTTCTGCAACCAGCCTTCCTTCCTTCCTTCAGAGTCAGAAATAGCAAAATTCTATTCCCTCTGATTAGCTGTAACATTACAACTAACTTTAACATTAAATAAAACAGCTGTAAATTTAGCACTGAATTTAGAAAAGAAAAATTGAATTTAAAATTGAATTTAAAAAAGAAAAATCCTTTAATACTCTTTCTTTAGGTCAGAAATAGATGCTAGTGATAATATGTGAACGGAAGAAGGAATCCCTTAACTGATGCAAGTATCTGAGTGCGTAGCAGGAGTTTCTGTCCCCTGTGGGACTCCACAAATTATCTTCTTCTTTTTCTTCTTTTTTTATGGTGACTGTTCTTCTAGACTAAAGCACAGGATTCCTTTTACCCCTGACTTAATAAATGTTGGAAAAACCTCTTCAGTCACTTTTCTGCAAGACTGATCTAGTTATGAGCATGTCCATCATATTTGCCTCTTAGGCCCTAGTTCAAAGGTTCCAGTCCTTTATTTTGTTTGAGAGATGGCATCTATAACAAGGTGAGATGGTGGGACCTCTAAAGATGTGGAAATACTACAGTGTTACTGACACAGATAAATCATTTTGTATCTCCGTAAGGCTGCAATTGGAAGACAGGAGGGCCTGGCGTGGTCAGGCCCGTGGGGGTCACAAAGAGTCGGACATGACTTAACGATTGATCAACAACAACATGGCTACAGCTCTGCAAAACTTACCTGAAGGTAAACCCCATTGAAATAGTGGGACCTGCTTCCATATGCACACACCTATATACACCTCTTGATGTAATTATCTCAATCTACTACAGTTGATTACTTATTTGAACAATATATACTGTATTTTTCCATGTATAAGACTATATATGTTTCTATGTGGTGTGTCATATCTTTTCGA